>JAHRHZ010000288.1:2274635-2296655 GCA_024137785.1 Ginglymostoma cirratum
AAACCCTTCATCAAAAGGGTTTAGGCCCGAAACGTCAAGTTTTCCTGCTCCTATGATGCTGCTTGACCTGCTGTGTTCATCCAGCCCCATGCTTGTTATCTCGGATTCTCCAGCATCTGCAGTACCTTTTATCTCTTATTCAAAGGGACAGCAGGTTATCACAAATTAGGGGATGCCAGTCAGCCAGCTTCTACCCTCCCATCTGTGGCTGTACAAACATTGCTGCTAAGTCTGAAATATATCATCCGACCACAACCAAGAAGCTAAACACCATCCAGGTCAAAGCAGGCCACTTGATTGGCACTATAAGCACAAACATCTATTTCCTTCGCCACCAAAGTTCAGTAGCAGCAGTGTGTACTATCTATAAGATGCACAGCAGAAATTCACCAAAGATCCTCAGAGAGCACCTTCCAAACCCATAACCACTTCTGTCTAGAAGGACAAGGGCAACAGACACATGGGAACAGCACCACCTGCAAGTTCCCCTCCAAGCCACTCACCATTCCAAATAGGAAATATATCCCCATTCCTTCACTGTTGCTGGGTCAAAATCCTGGAATTCCCCCCCAAACAACATTGTGGGGCAACCCACAACAGATGGATTATAGAAGTTCAAGGCAGTTATCCACTGCATTCTCAACGGCAACTAGGAACAGGTTATAAATGCTGGCCCAGCCAGCAATGAATGATTTAAAAAAAACACAATGGTGCTGGAGCTCAGCCAAGCATTCATTATGGGGCCATCTAGTCACTGTATCAACCATAATCAGTTTGAACACAATAATGGTGAATTGTTGCTGTGTATCTTATAGATGTTATACATTGTTGTCACTGGGTTCAGTGATGGAGGGGGTATATGTTTAAGGATGGGCTACTGATCACTTGGTTGCTTTGTCCAGGATGTGTTGAACTTCTTAAATGTTCTTAGACCTAAGAATTTAAGGGCAGATTTAATAGAGGTGTTCAAATCCTTAAGGGATCCAAACAAATAAATGAACTGACTATTTCCAGCTGTAGATAGGTCAGAACCAAAGGACACATGTTTATGTTGATCAGCAAAAAATCTAGGTGGGTAAAGAATTTGTTTACACATTGAGTTTTGATGGATTTGGAGTGCAGTGCCTGAAAGGATGCTGCAATGATTATCAGAAGCATATTGGATAAATGGCTGAAGGTAAATCAAATCTTGCAGATCTATAAAGAAAGGTTTGTGTAAAGAGTGGGAATAATTGGAGAGCTCATTCAAAGGGATACCACAGGTATAATAGGCTGAGGACACCATTCTTAACTTTCTGCAGCAAATGAAAAAATCTCACTATTGATTGAATGGTTCCATAAGCTTTTTACAGAGTTGTGTTTGCAGCAATGACAACTATTTCCTGGAGACTTTATTGCAATGCTGGAGGGCTGGTAAACCTCTCAACATCTCCATTTATTAGGCATGAGAGCTTTTTATTTTCAAAGGAGTCCATTAATTAGGGAAAACACACCAGCCAGTTTGCTTTTTTTTGGTCAATTTCATCTTTATTTGTTTTTTTTTAATTCCATACAGCAAGAATCAAAGATATAGCGGTAATAATAAAATAAGCCTGAAAAAACAATTGGCAGCCAAGGACAGAGTACATTATCTTGCCAACTACAAGCAGGAAAACAAAATAAAAAGTCTGTGATTACACAATAGTAAAACCAAGCCTCTGTCCTTTTAGCAGTTGTGGCTACAGCCTTGCAAATTGGACACAACCCTCTCAACTGTTGAGTGGTTGTTTCATCTGAACAAAAGGAAAATAAATTTTGAGTGGGTGGAGAGGAGTTGAGGGAGGGAGAGGTGCAGTTAAAAGACTGGAGGATTTTAAAACTGAATTTGTGTCCGCATTTTCTCCTCCCCGCCCACAATGCTCACTCCTCCTCTACCCTACTGAGGATTTGCCCTCACCTCTCCTTCCCGAAGAGGGAAGCATTCCCCACCAAAAACTGATTGACTTTAAAAGCTGGGGCAAAACGTCAACTGGTTGCATTTAAGTGCCTCCGAGTCCAAATGGTATTCTCTTATTGTTCAAACAACAAATAAGAAAGTGCTTTTGAATCATTTTGAAAGGTGTACACTCAACTGCGAAAAGGAACAGGAATTGCAAGAGCAGTAAAATCATGTGGGCACCTGCTGTTTGGTTGATCTGTCTGTGATTAAACTGACATTTTTGTTTCTTAATTATTTGAATGAAAGTGTGGAGCCAGTTTAATATATATTTATATGTTTATATACGTACGTATGTATTTTATTTTCCGTGAGAAATACACCATCAAATTCAGTTTGCAGAACCTGTTCTGTTAGAGTCTAAAATACATTTTTTTCCTTTCATTTCTCTTTTTTTTACAAAAGCTTCTAAACATGCAGTACATTTTATTTTAAAAGACTTTTAACATGTTTTTGTTGTTGTATAGTGATGTGAAAATAGTTTTGTCTTCCAATGGTTATGAACCTTGGTATTTGATGTGCCTGCCCTGGTCCTAATGATCTGTAGCCAGACTTTGAACCTGTTCAATGTTTGTCAGTCATGAGCAGAGGAGAAAAGGGTGTGGTGGCATAGCCAGGGAGGTGAAATTTTATTCCTATCTGGCCCTGGTGGGAATCGCCATGGGATTGGGTGCAATGACTGCATGTGCCCATTTCTCTCTGTCCTCCCCACTGCAGTAACAGAAACTGCTCTCTTTGATGTCGAATACAAAGCAGGAGTCAGGCAAGTTAAGACCATGTATTGCACTTCAATCCCATCTATTCCTCAATGGGTGGAATTGAGTTAAAACTGGGTGCCACCCCTACCCAGAGATCTCAGCGGGATGTCTATCATTCCAGCCAAAAAAAATCCTGGCAAACTACAAGCTGTTCACATTAAAGCAAAGCAATATTTTGCCTTTTTTTTGGGGGGGGGTTGGGGGTCAAGGGTTTGGGGGAACAGGGTTATGAGGTGCTTACTCTGTGCCCATTATCAGTTTTTTTTATATTTTTGCAAGCTTTTTTTAAAATTTTTAAATTTTTGTTCAGCCTGTCGTTTTAATTACCTTAACAAAATTCCTTGTTATTATAGACATTTTTTTTATTCAAAATAAGATCTTACTATTTTACAGGTTTCCCTCTCTTGACTATGTACAGAAGTGCAAAAAGTCAACGTTCTTCCCGTAGGCCCGATCACTTTTTTTTCTCTAAAACTGCAGCATAATCAACCCTCAAGTGTTTGCACACACAACTCAGATTAATTCTCTTTTCTTATAAGTAAGCTTTGATTAATATTTGAATTTATGACATAAAAAAATCCCTTGATCTATTGATTATGCAGCTTCTATTTAAGAAGGTTTGGATATTCAGACGAGGAGATCAAAGTATACTCAGAAAACAATATCTTACTATCCTCAAATGGTTACAGTAGAAAATAACTTTCAGTTCTAATATCTAGGAACTAGAGATTTCTGTAATGACTAATTACAAACAAAGTAAATCATTAAAATATTACACAATTGTCTGCCAGGATCGTTGCCATAGCAACAACTTAACTTCATACTACACAATGAAACATATCATTGTAAGATTTCCGTACAAAAGATCGTTGTTCTCTGAATGCAAACAGGACTGAAGTAATGGTGACTGATGCTTGTATTCATAAGTCAGTACAAGATAAATGAATCTTTAAGTCGTTGTGCTAATATGAATAATTAGATGACATTACACTTAATTCAAAGTTATGAGTATGTTATGAAGGAGAAAGGAGGGGAATATCTTTATCATCATAAACATCTGGAAATTTTTAAACAGTGAATTCTGATAAACAGAAAAAAAACCTACCAACTAAAATACGAAAACAATATCTGACATTTCAACAGAATAAAAAATAAAAATGACTCTAATCTTAACGTATGTAAGAAACTACAAATTTAAACAAAGGAGGAAAAAGTAAGCAACGTTTTAGCATGTTAAGTAACTTGAATAAAAATTGAAATCTATCAGCTATGTGTTCTTAACAGGTTTGAAGTAACATTTAAAATGGGTTTCAACCCGTAATATATAATCTAAGGCTTTAATAGATGTACAGTACAATCAATAAAATCAATGCAACAGCCCCTTTTAAAACTATCAACTGCACCTTTCAAACTTTAACAAAAAACAAAACTCTTGCAGTGAGTCTGGAAGTACGGACAAGTTCTAGAATTGAACCTTCACTTCTTCCATTGTGATGAGGATACCTTTAGTAACCTGGCCCCACTACAGCAGTTGATCCACCTGTTGCTGAACTACCTCTTTAACAAGCTGCAGAAAAGAAAAAGAGAAAATATTCCTATCGGGAAAATAAAAATAAGGAATTCCTTTGGATGAACCCATTAAAAGTACACAACTAATAATCTTTTTTTTGTTCTTTTTTTGTTTCTTTTTTTTTCCTTGAAGGCTTTCTAAGGCTAAATGCAATAATTTGAAAAAAATCACATATAAAATTCACCCAGATACATATCCCACCCTGGTGCTACTTTTAACAAATATCTTGATTTTCATTAATATTTTGGTTTTAACATGCATCTTAATGACAGTGCTTTGTTCGGTATCTAGCTTAGAGTCACTTTTCTTTAGTTCACTTGTTTATGTACATGTGTGACTGCAGTGAGACATTCAGCATAAAACAAGTTTCCATCTCCATGGAGTTTTTTATAGTCTTTATTGACTTTTGGTTCTGTTTTCTTGGACAGAGGGTAAAATAAAGATACTGGGGCAAATTAAAACTGCACAAACGTGGCTCGCCTTTCCAAATCCCTGAAACATGGCACTTTGCTTGGCAATTAATATAAAGAGGTTTCTTTCTCCCAAGAGTTGACTTGTTGCCAATCTGTGTGGCCAAGTGGCATCAAGGAGAATCCATTTTGGCCATGCGTGGTTATGAGATTAATTTACATTTACGTTGATTAATATGGTAGATATTAATATGATAGAACTTAATATTAAGTCTCAGTGGAACATTAGTCTGAAAGATTTCCCCTTCTTTATAAAACAAAATCATAATCTTATTTACTGTGTGCTATTTTATTCGCTCTGGAGTAAAGATGCCATTTTGGAGACAGCTTTGGCATATATGGTAAAGTAACAAAATCTGTGGCACTGTCCAATTTTACTGAACTTTAGCAAGTTTGAAATATTTGGAATCAGATAATTTCTTTAACACTGCAAAAATAATACTTTAAGGTTAGATGTACAGTCTTGTATGGCACCTAACATGTACCCCCCCCACACATTTATGACACAGTATTTAAAGCGACAATACGCTTTAAACATAAGTGTTCATTTTTGCCCAGCACATTCATCTCTGTCCATTGCCCCTTTAAATCTTTCTCACATTCCACTAGAATATAGCCTCAACACAGAACACTGTGCATGCACAACTGACTCTTGATGAAAATGGTAGAATAGTATTTTTTTAAATACAAGGTGCACCATATTTGTGTTTTTTTTTCTTATTTTCTCCATTTTTTTTGTAAACTTGAAGGAAAACCATTTAAACCTAACATCGAAATGATCTGCATGGTTCATAGGCGTACCAGTACATACTGCATACTAAAGTGAACAAGTTTACCTTTCCACTGAGAGAGGGGCAGGGGTTTGGGAGGGAGAAAGAGACAAGACGCGTGAAGGAAATGGGGGAGTCATTTATGCATATATCTCGGACCCTATGCATAACACAGTACTGAGTAAAGGCAGATGATGTTGCACAGTAGATTACTTTCCCTCAGCTTTACTCTTGGTGGAATATACAGGGTACATAAGTCTCAGTGTGCGGTGATCTTTTCGACACTTCCTTCCGGATAACCATACTTCCGTTTCATTAGCATGCAAAAGGTGGAAAGGCTTCCGGCTGAGGGAGTGAGGGAGGGGTTGGGTAGAAGATGGTGGTATTTACAGAATGGCTGTTGACCCTTGCCCTGTAATGGTGTTCCAGCACACTGTCATTTCTTCACGCTGATCTGGACAGGGAAGAGAAAGAAGGCAGCGGGTTAGTTCCTGGCTGGCTTTAACTTGGAAGATGTCTCCCTGGTCCAAGTGGCCTGAAGGTGGTAAATGGCTCGGCCTGGTTGAGAGGTTGAGGTCCCCCTCCATAGTCTTCTCCCTATATTCACTCAGGTACAAGCCTGGGATAATCTGCCCAAATACCTTCATGGACAATCAAGGCTGCCCATGAAAGGAAAAGAATATCTTTATTTATATGTCCCCCTAGTCATAGAATCCCTGCAGTGTGGAAGCAGGCCATTCAGCCCATCGAGTCTTTATTGGTCACAGCATTGAGAATAGGAGTTGGGAAATCATGTACAAGACATTGGTTCAGCCACTTTTGGAGTATTGCGTGCAATTCTGGTCTCCATCCTATAGAAAGGATGTTGTGAAACTAGAAAGGGTCCATAAAAGATTTACGAGGATGTTGCCACGGTTGGAAGGTTTGAGTAATAGGGAGAGGCTGAATTGGCTGGGGCCATTTTCCCTGGAGCATCAGAGGCTGACGGGATGGAAGTCGGGGGGGACCTTATAGAGGTTTATAGAATCATGAGGGGCATGGATAGGATAAATAGGCAAGGTCTTTTCCCCAGGTTGGGGAAGTTCAAAACTAGAGGGCACAGGTTTAAAGTGAGTGGGAAAGATATAAAAGGGACCTAAGGGGAAACATTTTCACCCAGAGGGTGGTGTGAGCATGGAATGAGCTGTCACAGGAGGTGGTGGAGACTGATACAATTACAACATTTAAAAGGCATCTGGATGAGTACATGGATAGGAAGGGTTTAGAGGGATATGGGCCAAACGCTGGCAAATGGGACTAGGTTTACATCGGATACCTGGTCAGCATGGACGAGTTGGTCCGAAGAGTCTGTTTCCATGCTGTATATCTCTGTGACTCAAGAATTCTTTACCAACTCCTCCAAAGAAAATCACTTCCTGGCCCACTCCCCTACCCTACACCTGTAACCCTGCATTTTCCATGGCTAATCCACCTAGCTTGCACATCCCTGGACACTATGGACAATTTAGCATGGCCAAGCCACCTAACTTGCACGTCTTTGGACCATGGGAGGAAACCAAAGCACCTTCAGGAAACCCATGCACACATGGGGTGAACATGCAAACTCGACACAATCGCCCAAGGGTGGAATTTGAACCCGGCTCCCTGGCGCTGTGGGGTAGCAGTGCTAACCACCGAGCCATCATGCCGCCTCATGGAAAGAAAAAAATCTTAATATCCCGATCTGATGAAGAATCACTGGACTCAAAATGCTAACTCTGCTTTCTTTCCACAAATGCTGCCACATCTACTGAGTTTTTCCAGCAATTGCTATTTTTGTTTCTGATTTCCAGCATCTGTAGTTCTTAGGGATATTTTCCCCCTTAATTTCTCGCTTAGGCAAGGAAGAAGAGACAGTATCTATTTAAATTGAACTTAAATCCGTTCAAGTGCACTTGAAATATTATTTTTCACTGGAATTAATGAACAATTTAGCCATCAGGCAAATTATAATCCTAAAGTTAATTGATATATAGTTAAGCCTGATGTCCTGGTCAATATTAATCCCTTACCATCGATCACCACCCTAGATAATCTGGTCCCTGATCTCACTTTTGTTACGGTGGCTTCACTTTTCATAATTTATACGGACTTGAGTTTGAAGTGTTGTACATATCTGAATTTTATTTTTTTAGAAAAGGTCAATGAAAGGACAGTCAAACTTATTTTTGAAGCAATGCATTTCTCAAAAGTCCTGTGACAACTGCTTGTCTATTTCCCACTCTCTTGCTTGGTCTGTAATTGTGAGGTTGCAGCTTCAACTTTGGAGATTGTTTGGGCTTCTTTAGTTAGTAGCCAGCCTTGAAAGGAAAAGAGCTTCCCAGCTCATCTCTTCTATTTCTGAAAACACACTCTCATTGCTACACCTGCCCCTACACCTCCCCCCTCACTCCCATCTCAGGCCCCAAGAAAGCCTTCCACATTAAACAGACGTTCACCTGCACATCCGCTAATTTGGTCTATTGTATCTGCTGTTCCCGACGTGGCCTCCTCTACATCAGGGAAACTAAGCAGAGGCTTGGAGACCGCTTTGTGGAGTACCTACGATTGGTTCGTGACAAACGACAACACCTTCCAGTCGCGAACCACTTCAACTCCCCCACTCACTCCCTGGACAAAATGTCCATCCTGGGCCTCCTCCAGTGCCACAACGATGCCACCCGAAGGCTGGAGGAACAGCACCTCATATTCCGCCTGGGAACCCTGTAGCCCGATGGTCTCAATGTGGACTTTACAAGCTTCAAAATCACCCAAGCTTCAAATCACCTCTGACCTCATCCCAAGACCAGCCCACCCTCATCCCCGCCTCCTTGACCTGTCCGTCTTCTCTCCCACCTACCCGCCCCTCCCTCCTCACTGGCCAACCCCCATCCCAACTCCCTACCTACTAGCCTCATCCCTGCCTCCTTGACCTGTCCATCTTCTCTCCACCTATCTACTCCACTATCCACCTTCAATCATCGCCTCCCCCTCTCTGTATTTATTTCAGAGCTCCCTTCCCCTCCCCCATTTCTGAAGAAGGGTCCAGACCCAAAATGTCAGTTTTCCTGCTCCTCTGATGCTGCCTGGCCTGTTGTGTTCATCCAGCTCCACACCTTGTTACCTCTTATTGTGTGTACCTGAAGCTCCAGTCCAGTCCGAACCCTGATATTACTTTCTTTTTGTTCCTTCACAAGGTTCTAGCCTCCGGGTGCTCCGGTTTCCTCCCACAGTCCGAAGATGTGCAGGTTAGGTGAATTGGCCACGCTAAATTGCTCACAGTGACCAGGGATGTGTGGGCAAGGTGGATTAGTCATGGTAAATGTGGGGTTATGGGGATAGAGTGGGGGAGTAGTGGGTGGGATGCTCTTCGGAGGGTTGGTGCAGACTTCATGGGCTGAACAGCCTCTTTCTGCACAGTAGGAATTCTATGTACATAAATTAATTCCATGTAAGCTTCCTAATAATCCGGAACATTCCAAAATCCAGAAATAACTTGACTCCAGACTGGAGAAGTTACAGTGTGTTAACTGGGAAAATATGAGGTTATATCGTTTGGTAGGGAAAACAGAGGAGTTGAATATCATTTAAAAGGAGAAAGATTGCAAAAAGCTACAGGGCAGAGAGATTTCAGAGCCCTTGTCTATGAATCACTAAAAGCTGGCAGGTAAGTTCAGGGAGTAATTGGGAAGGCAAACAGAATGCAGGCCTTTACTTCAAATGGAATGGAGCATAAAAGTAGGGAGGCTTGCTGAAACTTTACAAGGCACAAGTCAAAGCAGAATTATGATGAACAGTGTTGTTTTTCTTATCTAAGGCAAGATATCGTGTTTGTGGAGGTGCCAGTGTTGGACTGGGGTGGACAAGGTCAGAAGTCACACGACACCAGGTTTTGGTCCAACAGGTTTATTTGAAAACACAAGCTTTCAGAGTGTAGCCCCTTCGTCAGGTGAAGTGAGAAAGAAGCACACAGAAAGACATACAGGCATTGGAGGCCGTCTAGAGAGGGTTTCCTGGGCTAATGCCAGGTATGGAGGGACTGTCTTATGAGGTGAAATTGAGTAAGTTTGGCCTGTATTCAATGGAATTTAAAAGAATGAGAGGCAACCTTATTGAAACATCCAAGATTCTTGGAGCACTTGACAGGGTAGATGTGGAAGAGGTGTTTCCCTTTTGGTAGAATCTAGGACAAGAGGGCATAATCTCAGAATAAGGGGTCGCATATTTAAGACAGAACAGGAGGAATTTTGTCTCTCAGAGGCTGGTGGGTCTGTGGAATTCTTTACTGCTCTTCAGGCTGTGTCAGTTAAGTATATTCAAAGCAGAGATAGATAGATTTCTAATCAGTGAGGTAATCAAGGATTATAGCGAAAAGGCAGGAAATGGGTTTGAGGAATGTCAAGTCAGTCATGATCTCACTGAATGGCACAGCACAGACAATGGGCTGAATGGCCTATTTCTGCTTCTACGTTTTATGGTGATTGGAATCATTTCATTGCAAGAGTTAATACTTTTAAAGATATCACATTTGCTCAAAAGAAACAAAAAAAAAACACAAAATCAGATACTCACTGTTCGACCTGAAGATTTTCTACATCTGAGTAACGTATTTATGGCTAGTCAGATGATCTACAGATATTATGGGCATCTGTGTGAAAGGAAATAGCAACTCCAGTTAGTATCGTGGTTCATTCAAGATATTCAATAAACCTGTTTAAAGTCGAGGCCATACAAAAAGTCCACAGTCGTGCTCCAAGGCAATTGATGTCTTTCAGTGACTGAGCAATGACAACTAAGTGTAAGTCTAACACAGTCACTGTTGTTTGAATTTGTATTTAGATTGGAAATGGGTCAAAACTAAATCATCAGATTTACGACTCCGCAACTTTGAATAGATGTTAACAGCTCACATTTCTTTATTCGTTATTCACAGATTTACGAACTGCATTGCAGAGTAAACAATGTCTGACAATTACCATATGAAAAGCAGCAATAATGAACTTCTTCTCTGACAGGCCATCATGAAATATGTACGTCCAAAAACAGAATTACTGGTTCTGTGTTTTGCTCTGCCATTTGGAGTTTTAGAATCGCTTCATAGACATTTTTTTTCCAAGTAATTCTGCCAATGCTGCATTGCCACTTGTGAAACTAAACTCCACAGACCAGGTTGATTTTAGATTCAAGCTGTTTGGCCTGCTTTCAGACAGCCACTTTCAGTCAGCACAGAAACCAGGATCTTATTTTTGATCCCCTAGACGAGAGAACAGTGCTTTGGTCACCATCTAGTTACTCCCACTAGAGACTGTGTGCAAACTGGATGTGAGGTCACGTTAGGATTGGGCATGTCCTTCCCATCTGAACAGTCTAGCACACACTATACTCGAGCACTGTGCCAAGAGTCACACAGATGTGGAGGAAGTCTGAGCAGTGATAGGTGAGATTGATGGGTGATATTGGGACTGCAGAGCTGCTGACCAATCTGATTGACCATCAGCTCTCTCGGGCAGGACTTCCAGTCCTTGAAGGTCGGCAGACTCACTCTACAATAATTAATTCCCAGCCCCTGTCCAGTGTAACCGTCCCGCAGTGCAACCAGAACTCATGTTGCTGAGGTGCCGGCAAACTTTCAAGCTTGATGAGGCAGTGTGGCAGGGTTGGGCGGGATTGATGTTGCTGGGCTATCTTCCTTCCCTACCAGCACCCTGCATCCCCAATAAAATTCATCTGTTTGTCATTTTGGCCCTGCTCATTTGCCAACATCAGATCTACCAATATCTCCTTTCTATGCGAACATACTGATCAAGGAAGTCATTCTGGACATGTTTGATAAATTCATCCCCTCCCTTTCCCTTGACCATAACATTATTTATCCAAATTTCGATTGGGATAAAGTCTCTTGATGTCATCGCTCTATAGTTCCTGCACATCTCTCATTAACCCATAGATTTACTCCTCTGTCTCTCTTTCTCTTGTCATGTGGAAACTATAGAACACTCACAGTCATATATTTGTTATTACCAAGGCATCACATTCCCATGAGATTATTTGTGTGTTTTGCTCCTTAACCTTATTGACCACCTCTTTGTCTATCTGCATTATAAACCTGGTTTTGTACTCTTGATAATGCTCCTTAGTCTGTTCCTATGCAACATGGTGCTACTTCCTTCTCTGGTATTGCCCAACATTCTCACTTAGGCAGCACATTGTACACCTATCCTCTGGCATACTGGGGTAATTTTAACCTTTGCCAGTTTTGAGTGAGGTACATAAGTGGGGTATCATTCACCTCACGCTGTTTCTCAAAGGCTAAGGCCCCAGTCGACAGCAATACCTTGGAAGGACTACTGTACAGAAACAACTGAAACACACTGAAGCCACACGAAGAAGCTCCCAGTATCTTCAATCTTAAGAAAAAGCTTGACATTTTTGATTTTCTAATCAACCTATTCAGAGATAACATTACACACCTCTGGCACAGGTTTGATTTCAAGCTCGGCCTCCTGGCTCAGAGGTAGGGACACTAACATTGCAACTATTCAGAGATAGGACACAGAACATTGAACAGTACAGGCCCTTTGGCCCACGATGTTGTGCCGAACTTTTACCCTAAACCTAAGGTCTATCTAACCTCCACCCCTACGTTATACTACTTTATATCATTACACACCTCCGGCACAGGTTGAACTTCAAGCTTGGCCTCCTGGCTCAGTGGTAGGGGCACGACCACTGCAGCAGGAGGGCCAAAGGCCAGACACTTTAACCTTGAGTTCCCACTGCAGTTTGTCAAGGACAAGAACCAAAAAGAAAGCGGACCTTTTCTCAAAAGGCATTATGTTTACTAAGCTCTATAGAGACAAGAGTAACCAAATGAGCAAACCTGGTTGGCGTTGGCTGTAGCCGCAAAGGGAACACTTGTGGCAGATGTCGTTGCTGCGGATACCGCCGCAGGATTGGCACCGTGCATCATGGGTACTTTTTTGTCAAAGGGGGAGCCGAGAGGCAGAGTGACGGAGACAAATTTCGGAGCAAGCATGGAGGAGGGGAGGTGTTGATGAGGAAGGGAGGAGGTGAAATAAATCCATGGCAACATGCAGAGTTAGTTAACATGGCAGCAAACCAGGTTGTGTATCCCAGCAAGCATTTAAAGAGGAAGATAAAACAAAAAGTGGAAGGGGAGCAAGGGAAGGAAAATGGAAGAACAGGTGTGTTGGGGTGAATTGGATAAAAGAAGACGATTGAGCGGAGATAAGGAAGAGGGAAAAAGCAAGCAGATGTGAGGAAAAAGTAAAATGAGTACAAAACCAAAAGGGGAGAGAAGAGGAAAATTGCTTATTAAGAACAACATTGAGATAAATCAATGCAACAAGCTCATAAAAAAAATTAATATTATGCACCACTCAGAGCGAAATAACAACTTGGGTTATATTACATAATATCAAAGAAGTTCAGAGTCATGCTTTAATCTAAATATTCAAACATTTAATTAAGCTACAACAGTCATTAAAAGAAATCCATAGCTATCCATTATGGCAAAGCAACATCTGTAAACTTTTTACTGCTTCATAATCATTAATAGAATAATTTAAAAAAGCTAAAATTATGCAACAAGAGCTTTAATAATTCTAAAGACCTTAGCAGTGAGAAATACAGTCCCTTCCAAGTCCACTCACTCGTATATGGAACAGAAATTGAACAGAACTGCTGGCCAATTGGTGACTTCAATTCAATTGTCAACTTCAATGATTAACTTCAGAAATATTAACTGAAGAGATTCCAGATCTTGGGTATAGGCAGCGTGGGTACAGGTTGGTATTGAGGTGATGGTGGAGAGGGAAAATAAACTCGATGTCATTTAAAGGAGCAACTTGACCATTAAAGGGGAGGTCCTGCATTGATGACCATGCAACATGGCACTGGTAGCTCAGGCATCATTTATAGGCCATCCTTATTTGCCCTGGAGATGATCGTGGCAAACTGCCTTCTGAAACCGCTGTGGACCTTGGGGTATAGGTACACCCACAGTCCTTTTAGGGAGTGAGTTAAACGATTTTGACTCAATGACAGTGAAAGAATGGTATTACGTAGTTACAGGTTAAGATATCAACAAAATACATAAAGGCATACACAGGGCAGATACAGGTAAGGAGGTCTATGGTTTGGATGGGAACTTGCAGCCGGTGGTGTTCCTGTGTATCTGCTGCTCTTGTTCTTCCAGGTGTTGGAGGTCACATGTTTGAAAGGTGCTGCCAGAGGAACTTTGGTGAGTTGCTGTAATGAAACTTGCTGATGGCACACACTGCTGCCATTGTGCATGAGTGGTGAATGGCGTGAATGCTAAAGGCAGTGGATAGGGTGCTATGCCAGTGTAATGCTTTGTCGTGGATGCTTCACGAGTGTTGTTAGAGCTGCACTCCTCCATGCAAGTGCAGATATTCCATTACAATCCTGACTTGTGCCTTGTAACAGTGGACAAGATATGGGGAGTCAGGAGGTGAGTTACTCACTGCAGGGTTCCTAACCTAGCCTCTCACCTGTTGTTGCAGCCTTTATATTTAAATGGCTAGTCTAGTTCAGTCTCAGGTCAATAGCAAGCACGAGGATATTGATAGTGAGGGAATCTACAATGGCAATGCCATTGAATGACAAGGGGCAGTGGTTAGATTGTCTCTCATTGGAGGTGGTCACTGACTGGCTTTTCTGTCATGAATGTTACTTGACAATTATCAGTCCAAACCCGGATACTGTCCAGCTGTTACTGCATTTGTGTAATGGAAATGCCATGATTATTGTGAAGGTCTCTGTAAATCTACAGTAAAGATATTTTGACAATGCCTTGGGAAAGCAAACATTGTCACACAAAACA
Organism: Ginglymostoma cirratum; assembly: GCA_024137785.1. NCBI lineage: Eukaryota > Metazoa > Chordata > Chondrichthyes > Orectolobiformes > Ginglymostomatidae > Ginglymostoma > Ginglymostoma cirratum. Next base: position 2,289,063 of record JAHRHZ010000288.1, read on the forward strand.
TTTCCCTTTCTCAGGTCAAGGGGTGCAATTCCAGAATGGGGTTTTTTGGGTTCAGAGAGATCCTGAAACTGAGGGATGTCCAAAGAAAAGATGAGCAACTGAGGCTGTCCAAAAACAGATCGCACTGGAATATGAAGCATTCCAAATTGATCCACGAAGAAGATGAGAAGAATCTCATCTAGAAGGTGTGGCCTGAAAAGGTGCTGGAATCAGATTCAAAACCACCTTTAAAAAGGAAATTGACTAAACACTTGAGAAGCAAACTCAAGGAAACAATGAGGAAACGGGGAAAATCGAGTGTCTCTTTCAAACAGACACGATGGGAAGACTGGTCTCCTTCTGCGGTGTAAGATTCCATGATCTTACACTATTCTACTTTTTGAATGAGAGTTTTAATGAGCTTAGTTGAAGGGTCTGTTAACAAGGGGCCATAATTTTAAGGTGAAGGTTTAAAGGGGAATTTGAGGAAGATCCTTTCATCCAGAGGGTGGCGAGAGTCTGGAAGCACTACTTGGGAGGACAGTAGAGATAGGAAACCCCACAACCTTTAAAAAGGTACGTGGGTGAGCACTAAAAAGTGTCGTAACATTCAAGGCCATGGACCGAGCACTGGAAAGTGGGATTGGCGTAGACTGGGTAGCCTCAATGGGCCAAAGGGCCTCTTCTGCACTGTATGACTCTCTAAGCCTTTCTGAACAGCGTTATTTTAGTCACACTTTAGCCTGGGCACCTTTAAGGAGGTTTCTTGTTTCGACACAGTGGATTGCTCTGATTTAATCTGATTTATTATTGTCGTGTGTACAGTGAAAAGTTTTGTTTTGTGTGCAGTACAGGCAGATCACATCATACAAAGTGCATTACAGTAAAAGAATGTAGTGAAGAATACAATGTTACTGCTGCACAGAGAGTGAGATCAACATTAAATTTAAAATTTGAGAGGTCCATTTGGAAGTCTGATAACTGCAGGGAAAAAGCTGTTTGTAGGTGTATACAAACTTTTATATCTTCTGCCTGATGGGAGAGGGTGGAAGAGAGTATAACCTGGGTGGGCAGGGGTCTTTGATTATGTTCTGTAAACCAAAAAAAAAATGCTGGGGATCATAATGGGTCCGACAGCACCCTTGGACCGAAAGCAAGCTAACATTTCAAATCTGGACGACTCTTCATGTCAGCTCTGATGGAAGAGTCATCTAGACTCGAAACGTTATCCACAGATGCTGTCTGACCCACTGTGATCTCCAGAACTTTTTGTTTTCAGTACAGATTCCAGTATATGCAGTAATTTCCTTCTCCCTCTTTGATTATGTTAGTTGCTTCCCCAAGGCAGCAGGAAGTATAGTGAGTCAGTGGATGGAAGGCTGGTTCGTGTGATGGACTGGGTTATGTTCACAACTCTGTAGTTTCTTATGATCCTGGGCAGAGCAGTTGCCCTACCATGCTGTGGTGCATCCAGGTAGGATGCTTTCTCTGGTACATCTATAAAAATTGGTTAGAGTCCTTGTGGACATGCTGAATTCCCTTAGCCTGCTTTGTGTTGTTTGAAAGAGTGGTACAGATACTTTTGGTAGTAGTTTTCTAAAGGGAGTAGGTCAAGACTTGCAAAGGAGGAGAATGTGCATGGGTTTGAATGAAGAGAGTGGGGCCAATAGGATAACAAGGTGTTATCCTATTGGCTGGATGAACACAGCAGGCCAAACAGCATCAGAAAGCTGACGTTTCAGGCCTAGACCCTTCTTCAGAAGTTTATCTCAGATTCTCCAGCATCTGCAGTTCCTACTATCTATGGGCCAGTAGGATAGCTGCATCATATAGCTAGCATGAGCACAATGTGCTAAATGACATCCTTCTCTGCTGTGTCATTTTACAACACCAAGGGCACAATAATGAGCCGTTCTCAGCAGTGGACTTTGAAGGGCCTGTGGATAAAAATTCTACTGGTACAGATAATCGAAAAACATAGCTGGCACCTACCAACACTTGTAGCGGGTGTCATGCACAATATTGAGCCTGCCCATCATGCATTGCAACAGGAAGGTGGATTTGAAAGGGGAAAAGAATTAAAACAACCCATCACATGTGTAATTAGAAATCATTATCACAAAGAGGAAAAAAAACTTGTTATAGAGGGAACAGAGCTTGTGCTGTGTCAGCACAATCCAATCATACAACATTCTGATCTACCAGAAAACAGTGCGCTTTGTGAGGAACACGTTTACACATGTGTGCTGGTAGCTAACTTCGCTTGTTTTAGGCATTGGTTTTGATTCCTTTTGCACTGCCAGCCACAACAAATGTTTCACAAGTGAGACTTCTTCCTGCAATCCTGACTTCATCTGCCTTTGTGAGTCAGCTTTTGGTGCAGGACAGTGAAAGTGGAATGAGTTTAAGCCCAACTCCAGAGCATATCAGAGATAACAAGCATGGGGCTGGATGAACACAGCAGGTCAAGCAGCATCATAGGAGCAGGATATCACCCAGGCTGACAGTGTTGGGGAAGTACTGAGGAAGATTTGCGTGTGCCCTATTCAATCCTTTTAGGAGATGTTAACATCCTCTCAGCCATGAAATATCCTATGGCACTATTTGAAAGAAGATTTGTGGAGTTTTCTGCCCTGCTCTCTTCGCCTGACCCCGGACAATATTCATCTTCCCACTAACATCAACAAAATAGACAACGTGGCCATTTATCTCAATGTTGCGAGTGGAATGTGCAGAAGTAATTGCTGTACTTCCTACATTACAAAGGGAAATTGTTTACTCATGGTTTTCTGAAATGAATGCTGCACAGATTTTTTTTGAGAACAGTTCTGTACTTTGTGACATGATGAAAATTCAAGTTTTTGTAAATCACAATGAACTTAATTGCTGCTCTTTCTCTCCATGTCACTTCTGAGAAAACAGAACAAAAATTGACTGAGGTCCCAGGCCTGTTGTCATTACTATACAATTAGCTGGCCACTAGGAGGTGCACAAGAGCAGCATATGGAGAACCCTACAGTCATGACTTCTATGGCCTTCTCTGTATGCTCTCCTGGTAGTTTTAACATGCCTTTCAGGGGCAACAATTCCAGATTTCTACCGCCCTTTATTTAAAAACAACACTGCTCCCCAATGTCATTCCTATCGCCTGCTCTAAATGTAAGATCGTGTCCCCTTCAGTGTGTATTCTTTCTATCAATCTTTATATCATTCAAAATGCCTCAATGCCTCTTCAAACATCTAAACTTAAGGGGATAACAGTTAGGTTTGTGGAGACTGTCCTCATCATGTAAACCTTAAGACTGCAGCCTCATTCTAGCGAATCAATGCCATACTCGCTATGAGGCCAGCCCTTGCTTATGTGCTTAAAGTATCTGGAATAGATTGGTAGCACTGTTAGCCCAGTCCAAAGGTCCTGAGGTCAAGTGAACTCCAGCCAGGTTGGCACTTCAGTCCAGTACTAAGGGAGTGCAACACTCGTGAAGGAAGCATCTTCTGGATGAGGCACTGAAGTTCCATTTGGTCATCCAGGTGGATTTAGAAGTCGCCACGACTCAGTGGAGAAAAAAAAAAGGACAGTGATCTGAACAACTCTTCTCCCTAAACAACAGCATATCTGATTCACTAGTGTTCCGTCCCTTCTGTTTATAGCATCTTGCTGCATATAAATGGTTGCTGTAATTTTCCCACTTTGCTACAATGACTTGTCCTCAAAGGGACTTCACTGGCTATAAGGCACTTTAGGGATGCTGTGAGCATATGGTGAGGTGATGTGTCAATCCAAATTCTTTCTTAATAATAGTCCACTAGTCTTAATTTATCACATCATCAAACTCAGCAAATAACATTTAAACTCAGCTCAGATTTTTTTTATTCATTCATGGGATGAGGGCATCAGCGGCCAGGCCAGCACTTAATGCCCATCCTTAATCGCCCAAAGGGCAGATAAGAGTTACCCACACTGCTGTGGGTCTTGAGTCACATAAGGATTTCCCTCCGTAAGGACATTAGTGAGCCGGATGGGTTTTTCCCAACAATGGATTCCTGGTCATTGTCAGACTGTAAATTACAGATTTTTATTGGATTCAAATTCTGCCATGATGGGATTTGAACCCCAGTCATCAGAGCATTCCCTAGGTCTCTACTTTAATGGTCTAACGATAATATTACTAAGCCGTTGCCTCCCCTCGTAAGTCTAACTTGTAAACAATTTTTGTCCTGGCCAACATTTATTCCTTGACCTATATCATTACCTGGTCACTATGCCAGTGCTGTTTCTGGAAGCTTGCTATTTACCAATTGGCTATGCCATTTCCTACATTACGAGGCTGACACTACTTCAAAGGAGCTCCAAAAGTTGTAAAACATCTTTGGCTAGTCCACAGTTACAAAAGGCACTAAGTAAATGTTAAGTTCGTTCACTTTTATTTGAGTTTTAAAAGGTGTCAAAAGCGACCCTTCCTTTTAAATCCCGAATCACACTAACTCAGCGGTGGCAGTGAAAAAGTTTCAATTGTAGGCAGCGATCACTGTCGTAACTTGTTAGAAGTGCTTTCAATTCAACAGAGTTGGGGACAGCAAAATGCAAAAGGGCCGTTACAGCCAAGTCCTTAAAAATACAACCGCGTAATATTTAAATAATTTACAGGAAATGGAAATGGAGAACACCAAATGGAAGGCATTGTTCATACCAGCACACATAATAGCCTTGAGCGAAATGTGAAGCAAATAGAACATAAAGCAGCAGTGATAATATTATCAGCTCAGTTGCATTAACTCGCAAACACTTGTGACTGAATGCTGTGGGTCCTTGTAAAACATCAATGCCTCTTGATAACCTTTGATACTCCCTCTTTGTTCTACCAATTGCACTCAAAAGGTTCATCAAAAGGATTTTGGTGAGAACGCCTTTTTTAATTGTGTCCCAAGGAAAAGAGAATGGCGAAAGCTAAGAACTTATGTTTTTCTAAGGGAGGAGTATGTACAGAGACCCACAGCAAATGCTTTATAAGTACAGACTGTTTGAATCACGATACAGGGACAAAACATTAAACCAGTGACAGAAGGAAACAGGAGAATAGTGCAGCCTTGTGTCAGTAATTATAGTTGGGAAGAGTGAACTGACTGGTTCTCTTTGTAATTAGTTGAGCCTTTACACCAGAGTTTGACACTTTGATGTTCCTTTATCCATGGAGGAGTACTGCACTGTCACTGACTTTGTTAGAATTGGTTACACCAGGAACGTACAAATCCCAGTACAAGGAGAAGTATCCCTTAATGTGCCACAATCAACCTTGACTTGGAGCTCAAATTGACACATCAGTCAGAAGCTTGTAGGTATAAACCTCCATTACAGAGGCTTAAGAATATAGCCTGGGTAAGTGAAGGGTTCTTATGGCAGTGGTACCATTGCTAGGTTTGAATTAGGAGGCCTAGGCTCATGTCCCATCAAGTCCTATATATAATGACATCTCCGAAGAGGCTCATCTGAAGATATTGGCAACATTTGGAATGGTGGAGGTGGGGAGGTGAGGGTGAGAATTCCCTTGTGGTACAGTGGCAGTCTCCCTGTCTCTGGGCCAGAGGGACTATTTCAAGTCCCAGTCAAGATTTGTAATAACAGGCCGATTAAGAAAATAACTATAATCCATTTGAACACTGAGGTTTGTTACAGAGTGAGTGCTGCACAGATTAAAGAACTGTACTGTGCTGTGCTGAACTGTGCCTCTGTCTGTCTTTTCAGACGTGCCTACAAAATCCCAATGTTTCGTTCGAGCAGGAGAGACTCCCCGGCATCACCATTATGAAATAAATTATTCAGTCAGATGATGTGGTCATCACAGACCGGGGCTGTATTTATTGCCCATCCCCAACTGCCCTTGACAAGATGTTGGGGGGGGGCGGGGGGAAGCTGCCTTCTCGAACTGATCAAGTCCATTTTGTGTAGATAGGTTCACAGCACCATCAGGGAGAGAGCTCCAGGATTTTGACCCAGTGACAGTGGAAGAACAGCAATATATTTCTAAGTCAGGATGGTGGCTTGGGGGGGGACGGGGGGGGGGGGGGGGGGCGGGCGGGTGGCGGGAATCTGCGGGTGGTGTTGTTCCTATGTACCTGCTGCCCTTGTCCTTTGAGATGGAAGTGGTTGTGGGTTTGGAAGGTGCTGTCTGAGGATCTTTGGTGAATTTCTGCAGTGCGTTTTGTAGATGGTACACACTGCTGCCACTGTGTGTCAGCGGTGGAGACAGGGAAAGTTTGTAGGCGTGGTCCCAATTAAGTGGGTTGCTTTGTCCTGGATGACGTCGAACTTCTTGAGTGTTGCTGCACCCATCCAGGCAAGTGGGAAGTATTCCATGCCACTCTTGACTTGTGCCTTGTAGATGATTATCAGGCTTGGAGAAATAGGAGGTGAGTTACTCATAAAACTGTAGAAACATAGAAGATAGGAGCAGGAGGAGGCCATTCGGCCCTTCGAGCCTGCTCTGCCATTCTTCCTGATCATGGCTGATCATCCAACTCAATACCCTAACCTGCTTTCTCCCCATAACGTTTGATCCCATTCACCCCAAGTGCTATATCTAGCCACCTCTTGAATATATTCAATGTTTTGGCATCAACTATTTCCTGTGGTCATCAATTCCACACGCTCACCGGTCTTTGGGTGAAATGTCTCCTCATCTCCATACTAAATGATCTACCCAGAATCCCCAGACTGTGACCCCTGGTTCTGAACACACCCACCAACGGGAACATCCTTCCTGCCTCCACCCTGTCGAGTCCTGTTAGAGTTTTATAAGTCTCTATGAGATCCACTCTCATTCATCTGAACTCCAGCGAAAACAATCCTAACCTAGTCAATCTCTCCTCATACGTCAGACCCACCATCCCAGGAATCAGCCTGGTAAACCTTCACTGCACTCCCCCGAGAGCAAGACCATCCTCTTTCAGAAAAGGAGACCAAAAGTGCACACAATATTCTAGGTGTGGCCTCACCAAGGCCCTGCATAACTGCGACAACACATCCTTGTGCATGTACTCAAAATCTCTCGCAATGAAGGCCAATATACCATTTGCCTTCTTTACACCTGCTGCATTTGCATGTTTACCTTCAGTGACTGGTGCACAAGGACACCCACGTCCTGCTGCATACTCCCCTCTCCCAATTTACAGCCATTCAGGCATAATCTGCCTTCTTGTTTCCACTTCTGAAGTGAATAATCTCACATTTATCCAAATTATACTGCATCTGCCATTGATTTTTCCACTCAGTCAACCTGTTGAGATCATGCTGAAGGATCTCTGCATCCTCATTACAGTTTACCCTCCCGCCCAACTTGGTATCATCTGCATACTTGGAGATGTTACATGTTATTCCGTCATCCAAATCATTAATATATATTGTGAATATCTGAGATCCCAGCACCGATCCCTGTGGCACCCCAATAGTTACTGCCTGCAAATTTGAAAAGGAAACATTAATTCCTACATAACAAGCATGGGGCTGGATGAACACAGCAGGTCAAGCAGCATCATAGGAGCAGGAAAACTTGACGTTTCGGGCCTAAACTCTTTTCTGATGAAGGGTTTAGGCCCGAAATGTCAAGTTTTCCTGCT
>JAHRHZ010000288.1:2297055-2327077 GCA_024137785.1 Ginglymostoma cirratum
CATAGGAGCAGGAAAACTTGACGTTTCGGGCCTAAACCCTTCGCTTGTTATCTCGGATTCTCCAGCATCTGCAGTACCTTTTATCTCTGATACAACATTAATTCCTACTGTTTGTTTCCTCTCTGCCAACTAGTTTCCTATCCATCTCAATAACTTCGCCCAATCCCGTCTGCTTTAATCTTGCACATTAATCTCTTATGTGGGACTTTATCAAATGCTTTCTGAAAGTCCAAATATACTGCATCGACTGGCTCCCTCTTGTCAACTCTACCAGTTACATCTTTATAGAATTCCAACAGATTTATCAAGCACGATTTCCTATTCCATATGACAATAAGGCCATAAGACATAGGAGCAGAAATCAGGCCATTTGGCCCATCGAGTCTGCTCCGCCATTCAATCATGGCTGATAAATTCCTCAACCCCATTCTCCTGCTTTTTCCCCATAACTCTTGATCCCTTTGACAATCAAGAACCCATCTATCTCAGTGTTAAATGTACTCAATGACCTGGCCTCCACAGCCTTCTGTGGCAGCGAATTCCATAGATTCACCTCTCTCTGTATAAAGAAGTTTCTCCTTATCTCCGTTCTAAAAGGTCTTCCCTTTACTCTAAGGCTGTGTCCTTGGGTCCTAGACTCTCCTACCAATGGAAGCATCTTCCCAAAATCCACTTTGTCCAGGCCATTCAGTATTCTAAAAGTTTCAATTAGATCCCCGCCCCCCATCCTTCTAAACTCCAATGAGTATAGTCCCAGAGTCCTCAAATGTTGCTGACTCTGTCTGATTCTGCCACTGCTTTCTAAACATTCTGCTATAAAATCCTTGACAATGGATTCCAGAATTTACCCTACTACTGATGTTAGGCTTACCAGTCTTTAATTCCATGTTTTCTCTCTACCTCCCTTTCTGAATTTTCACGTGACATTAGCTACCCTCGATGCAGTAGTCCTAGCCTCTGTCCTGCTCTTGTAATCACTGTGTTTATACTGCCAGTCCAGATCAGTACTAGGTCAATGGTAATCCCTGGAATGTTGATAGTGGAGGATTCAGTAATGGCAATACCACCGAATGTCAAGGGGCCATGGTTATTATCTCTTATTGGAGATGGTTGCTATGACATGTTAGTACCATAGAGGTTACTTGCTTTTTGTCAACTCAAACCTGGAAATTGTCCAGGTCTTGCTGTATTTGAACAGGAACTGCCTCAGAGTCTGAGGAGTTGCAAATGGTTCTGAACACTGCATTCATCAGCGAACGTCCCCACTTCTGACCTTATGATGGAGGAAAGGTCATTGATGAAGCAGCTGAAGGTGACTGGGCCTAGGACACTGCCCTGAGGAGCTCTTGCAGATACGTCCTGGAGCTGAGATGATCGACCTCCAACAACCACAGCCATCCTCCTATATGCCACGCATGACGTCAACTAGCAGAGAGTCTGCCCCTGATTAACACTGACTCCAGTTTTGTTTAGGGCTCCTTGATACCACACTTGTTCAAATGTAGTCTAGATGTCAAGGGCTGTCACTGTCACCTCCCCTCTGGAATTCAGCTCTTTTGTCCATGTTGAGACCAAGCTGGAATAAAGCTCAGGAGCTGAGTGGATCTGGCAGAAGTCAAACTAGCCACTGTGAGCAGACTATTAGAACATAGAACAGCATAGCACAGTACAGGCCCCTCGGCCCACGATGTTGTGCCGACCTATTATCTAAGATCAAACTACCCAGATACCCTACATTATAGTATCATCCACGTGCCTGTCCAAGAGTCGCTTAAATGTCCCTAATGTATCTGACTCCACTATCACCGCCAGCAGCGCAATCCACCACTCTCTGTGTAAAGAACCTACCTCTGACTTCTTCCCTACACCTTCCTCCAATCACCTTAAAATTATGCCCCCTCGTAATAGTCATTTCCGCCCTGGGAAAAAGTCTCTGGCTATCCACACCATCTATGCCTCTCATCATCTTGTATCCCTCTATCAAGTCACCTCTCATCCTTCTTCACTCAATGAAAAAAGCCCTAGCTCCCTCAACCTTTCCTCACAAGACCTGCCCTCCAGTCCAGGCAGCATCCTGGTAAATCTCCTCTGCATCCTCTCTAAAGCTCCCACATCCTTCCTATAATGAGACAACCAGAACTGAACACAATATTCCAAGTGTGGTCTAACCAGGGTTTTATAGAGCTGCAGCATAACCTCGCGGCTCTTAAACTCAATCCCCCTGCCAACGAAAGCCAACACACCATACGCCTTCTGAATAACCCTATCAACTTGGGTGGCAACTTTGAGGGATGTGGACCCCAAGATCCCTCTGTTCCTCCACACTGCCAAGAATCCTGCCATTAACCCTCTATTTTGCATTCAAATTCGACCTTCCAAAATAAATCACTTCACACTTTTTTGGGTCGAATTCCATCTGCCTCTTCTTTGCCCAGCTCTGCATCCTGTCAATGTCCCGTTGCAACTAACAACAGCCCTCCACACTATCCACAACTCCACCAATCTTTTGTGTCATCATGTCAAAATTACTAACCCACCCTTCCACTTCGCATCAAAATCATTTATAAAGATCACAATTTACTAGGTTACTGCCAAGTAAAAGCTGCTTGATAGCACTGATGGCATCTCCCATCACTTCACTGATAATTGAGAATGGAATGACAAGTTGGTTATTGGTCAGGTTGTATTTGTCCTGTTTGTTGTGTGCTGCACATACCTGGACAATTTTGCATACAGTTGGGTTGACATTAGCATTGTAGCTGTACTGGAACAGCTTGCCGAGGGGCACAGTATGTTCCTGAGTACACATTTATAGTGGTCATTATCAAGGCCCATGGTATCAATGGGTATCTGGTGCCCTCGGCTGTTTCCCAGTATCACCTGGAATGAATCGAATTGGCTGAAGACTGACATCGGTCCTCTGAATGTCCCCTTTCAGCAAAATAGTCAGGTCAGCCATGGTCACTCTCAGGCTTGAACAGTCTGCATACTTCCATTGCCCCTGATCTGGGAAACACTCTTTTGCATGAGGTCAGTACCCTTTCTCCTTTTCACCCATTACTCCAAAGCCTGGCATCCAAAGCATTTCTTTGACAAGAGAAATACAAAGGACAATCATTCAGTATTGATTCTTTGCTTTCCTTCCTTCACTGCACTTGTCAGCAAAATAATCAGCAAAGTAGTCAATGCCAAATCCCGTTATTATTCTCATTCGAAAGTGGGTCATTGTAACAAGTGCTGTATCCCAGATGAACCCATATTAATGTCCCAAAGAATGGCCAGTGTGATACCTAATTTGTCTATTTCTGCACTTTGTAAACAGAGCTGAACAAAGCTAGCTGTTTGAATGCTGGTTTTAAATTATACTGGAGCTGTTGCAAAGACTGGATGAGAAACTGTTGTGAGCACTGTTATGGAACCCTGTTATATAAGTGAAGTTATTTTCACTCGAGTACAGAAGATTAAGGGGTGATCTAATTGAGGCAATTAAGATGATTAATGGATTCAATAGGGTCAACAAAGATAAACTATTCCCTATGCTTTAGGGAAGCCCGGATCAAGAGGTGGATGGGAGGATTAGCTTAAAGTTAGAATCAGGCTGTTTCATGGTGAATTGGCTGTGTGTGAGGATTTGTATCTTTGCCAGCTCCTTTCAAAGAAATGCTAAGCTGGGTGACATAAATCGGCAGGTTCCTGCACCAACTGTGAATAAAGATATTTCACATAGGTATTTTTAGCCTGTATTCCACCCAGCATCATTTCAAAGTTGAGTATCACACAGAGCCAAAAACTCGCTCTTACAATTAGCAAGGAATTGTCTCCATTGCTCCAAACTAGATTGACACACAGCTTCTGGATCAGTCACTTTACTCTGAACACTCTGCCCTTGAGCCTACTCTGTGCTGGCAAATGGGACCAGATTAGCTTGGGATATCTGGTCAGCATGAATGAGTTGGACTGAAGCATCTGTTTCCATACTGTACAGCTCTATGACTCTATGAGATGAATTTCCCCTCCTCATCTCCCGAAGGCGCTAAACTTGATGGAGTCCCAGTCAGCCGCAGGCCTCTGCACTTCATCTCCAACAATCATTTCCTGTTGAGAGACAGGAAGTTGAGAGATAGAAGAGGACATAATGAGGCTATATAACGGACACAGATAGGTTAAGTGAGCTGGCAACGATCTGGCAAATGAAGTATAATGTGGGGAAATGATAAATTGCTCCATTTTGGCAGGATGAAAAGATAAATATGACGATGCGGTGTTGGACTGGGGTCGACAAGGTCAGAAATCAGAACACCAGGTTATAGTCCAGCAGGTTTATTTGAAATCACAAGCTTTCGGAGCGCTGCTCCTTCACCTGACGAAGCAGCAGCGCTCCGAAAGCTTGTGATTTCAAATAAACCTGTCGGACTATAACCTGGTGTCATGTGACTTCTGTAACGATAAACTGAGAAGAAGAATACTGTCCAAATGATGAGAGATTGCAGAGCTCGATGAGGCAAGGGAACTCTGGGTATCTTGGTGCATGAAAAATTACAAAAGGTTAGCATGAAAGTAATTAGGAAAGCTGATTGGATATGATGGCTTATGGTCAGGAGAGTCAATATAAAAGCAGTTTGAGTTTCAGTTCCACAGGGCGTTGGTGAGGCCACATCTGGGGTACTGTGTACAGTACTAGTCTCCTCATCTGAAGAAGGATATTAATGCATTGGAAGCAGTTTAGAGCAGGGTGATGCAATTAATTCTTGGAACAGGCATGCCTTGTGAAGCCATGCTGGTAGCACCTGGAATTTAGGAAGAGTAAGATACACCCTGACTGAAACACATCAGATACAGAGGGGTCTTTACAGGGTGCACGTAGAAAGGATTGTCCCACAAGAGGAACCAACTAGAACTAAGAGTCATTGTTTCAAAATAAGGGTATGCCCATTTTATACTGAGATAAAGAGAATATTTTTTCTCACATAGTCTTTGCAACTCTCTCCTTCAAAAGGCTACAGCATCTTTAAATAATTCTAAGGCAGCGGCAGATCAATTATTGATAAGCAAGGAGTTAAAGATCAGAGGTAGGTGGAGTGAAGGGAATCAGCCATGATCTTTTTGAATAATGGAAAAGGCTCACGGGGGCAAATTGCCTAATTCTGCCCCTTGTTCATACAGACGTCATCAGTGATCAAGCTTTGTTATTGCCCCTACATTCAGTTACAAGCTGTCCCAGGTCTGGAAGCAGTGAACTGACTCCACACAGATGGGCATTAGGTAAGAGACAATGGGAAAAGGGTGGATAAGGAGTTTTCTAGTGCCAGGTCATTTTTGTTCAGTGGATGAATTCAATACTTGGAGGATTTGTGCAGAATGCAGGATATGACTTCCAAATGAAGGCAGGGTATGTTCTTACTGCCTGACCCCAGGTACAGGCTGACACACATACAACTCATAGCAGCTGTACTTCACCACTTGTGCAAGGCCATTGGTGCCAACATCAGCATTTAGGGAACAATTTTGATTTAACCTGCTCTTTGTGAAGCTAATAGGATTGAGAACAATAAATGCAACCACCCGATATCCCACTGTGTTGAGATGCAAGTGTTGTAAATCCAGTATTGCATCCAACTTGATTGGGAGGCTTAGGGCAAAATCATCCCTTGACGAGATTTCTATGGGAGCTCCGTGATCTCGTGTATCCCTCTGCCATTCCATTCACCTTTAAAATTTAGCAGGGATTGATGGGAATATGGAATTCATAATGCAAACAGGCCAGTCCATGACCTTATTGAACAATGGAGCTGGCTTGAGAGGCCGAATGGCCTGCTCTTGCTCCTCATTTCTACGTTCGGAATTTCCCCCATTTCGTGATGAGGATATAGACAAATTCCCTGGCAACGAAATCTCATGAGTCATTCAGTGGAATGGATCTCTCATCCCTCCCTGCCACCCCAAATCAATAGCAAGATAATTTTGAAACTCCAAGTTTGATTTTAGCTGAGATTGCTTCTATATATTCCACCCCAGCTTCTCTTTCAGTTCTGTCATCTGGTAGCTTGGCTCTCGATCTTAAGTTTCCTTAAGACTCTGGAACGTGGATCAACATCCTCTGATTGACATGGTGGTATAACAGCAAGAGCATTGGGCTTGTTATTCACTAGGCCCCATGGTAATGCTTTGGGGTTATCGGTTCAGATCCCACCACAGCCCAGCCAGAATTTAAATGCGAGGACTAAATCCAGAATTTAAAGGTAAGTCACGGATAATCTTTATGAAGTGAAATCTGCTTCCTCACTAATCGGGTCTACTCGTGATTCCAGATCCACAGCAATGTGGCTGCCCCAACAATGCTCTGAAATGGCCCTCAGCTGATGGGTAATATTCCCACATCTCACGGAAGCAGAGAATAAAAACTACAATATGATTTTAGAGCTCAACTCCAGAGAGGAATGAAATGTGTTGATTAGAAAATCCCACAGCAAGATTTTAGTGTTTTCTCCTATTTCCTTAGGTCACTTGAAGTGAGGAAACAAACGCACATTTTTTTTTAAAATCAAAAGTGTGATTAATCATCAAAAACAAAAAAGAAATAAGAAAAGTACACAGAAAAATCAAATTATTCAGAACTGAATTATTGGATTGCAACTTGTTAGCATGTTTTTCTTATTACACAACACCAGCAAATCATTTACTTTTCCTGTCACCGCTCAGTAATAAGCTAACAGGTCTGCCTTGCCTTACCTGGTGGGATGAAGGCTGTTTGTTGATGTAGCTGCATGTTTGCAAGAGCCTGTTGGTATTGGAACACACCAGCATTAAAGACAGTCGTGGCACCATTGGCTTTTTCTAGTGCAGGTCTCTTTGGTAAAGGGGGGAGGACACCAGGAGGAAGACCCTGGAAACGAGAGGCGAAGTAAAAGAAAATCGGGTAAAACAAAAACAGCGAAGGAAGAGAAAAACAAGAGAGAAAAAGAAACAGAAAGAAAACACACGATCAGTACAGAGTGCAAAATACAAGGCTACTACTTACACAATTCTAGCCATCTAGCAAGCAAGCAACAAGATTACTACCTGAGACAAGACAATAAAAATTGAAAAAAAAGCAGAAATAATATGGACAGCAAGCATTACTCCATAAACTATTTTCAAAGAAAAATCAACAGAAACATTTAAAAATAACTACATTGTATGTTACTACTCGTTTTACACTTCACAAAACTTACAATAAGAGATGCGATACAGAGGCAGAAAGCGGCACTGCTAGCTCCATGACGATCAACATTAAAAGCAATGTTAACTACAATTTTTCAGAGAGATTAATAAAATGAATAACTAGAAAATAAAATGATAAACCCACAACTTTAACCCCCAAAGCAAAACTTGACATGCAACTCATGCATACTCAAACATTGAGTAACAAACATTTACGCGTTACAAACTTTTTAAACAAAAAAAAAAGCCATGCCAACCAGATAAGTACAGAATTATTATGAATACATCAATTTAACGTCTCCCAATGTTATGTCAGAGGTCTGGGTAATCCACAGGTGATGAACTGAGTGTGGTACTTCAGTTAACACTATGGTTACAAAAACCAATTTATTTTTGGGGGTCGGGGAGAGTAATTTAGTCATAAATTGCCTGGGTTTCGCTTTGGCCTCTTTGAAATTTTGAGAGAATGATATATTTTCTTGTTGGAACTTTATTTTCGTGAGAATTTCTCAAAGCAGATGGTGCCACAGTCAATTTATCACCGCCCTTTACCGTTTTGCAACAGAAAATAACACATCAATACTGATTTTCTTTTCTCATTTCCCCTTAAATAAATGTTTTAAGTCATAACTTGTAACCCTATTAAAGCTACATGCCAAGCTAAAAGGTGAAAGGTCATAGTACCAGGTCAAAGGTTGCCTCGAGGGGTCGCTTCAGTGATTTGACAGCCGACTGAGTCTTAATTAGCAGGCAGCGAGCACATGGATGGCAATGGGCCAATGGGGTTCAAGCGCATTAACATAAACAGCAAGCAGAGGTGCATCATGGGGGCAGCAGTGCATTGGGAGGGGGTGAGGAGAAAACAAATAAAAAAAACAAATCATCGGAATGCCATATACAACAAATAACAAGACTAGGCATGCACAATAAAGGCACTACTGAGTAGTTATTGTGAGGCTAAGGACTTTTACACATGTATCATTAATTACAAGAGCAATATCCCAACGAAATGAGACAGAGCCTGTCCCCTGTGTCCTCTGGTTCTCCTGGTCTGGGCGTCTGTACAGGCTTGAACATAGCACCAGACTTCCTGTGTCACGTTAATCATGTTACGTATTGGTACGGATATCACACAACACGGTTCCACTGCAGCCCAGTACACACTGTAATTATTTATTTCATCAACCTGTTTGAACATCCACCGCCAAGGGCAGGTGGGACTTGAACGCGAACCTCCTGGTCCAGCGATAGGGGCACTACCACTGCACCACAAGAACCCACCCACCTCCCCCTCTAATTGTATGCATGCCATGCTTACATATTATTTTCAACATTAACGCATTGAGGGAAATACACAAACTTAGCCTCGAGCAAAGAAACAGGTGACTAAGTTAAAAGCAACGATAAGCAGTCACCTCGGTAACACTCCTGCCTTTTTACACCAGTTCTTCGCTCGACAACAGAGGGGTGAGCGCAAACAATGAATTTAAAGGGTGCAGCACACATACACAAAAAAAAAAGAAACGCGACTGCAAATCACGCGGCCCAACTCTTCGTTTCTGACTGCGCTGAGCCTTAAGGTGATGGCCTGGTGGTATTATCGCTGAACTGTTAATCCAGCGACCCAGACAATGTTTCGGGAACCCGGGTTCGAATCCTGCCACAGCAGATGGTGGAATTTGCATTCAATAAAATATCTGGAATTAAGAGTCTAATGATGACTGTGAATCCATTGTTGATTGTTGGGGAAAAACCCACCTGGTTCACTAATGTCCTTCAGGGAAGGAAACTGCCTTCCTTACCTGGTTTGGCCTACATGTGACTCCATGCCAAAAACAATTGGTTGGCTCTTAACTGCCCTCTGGGCAATTGGGAATGGGCAATAAATGCTGCCAGCGATGCCTTCATCGCGTGAGTGAATTTTAAAAAAAAAACTCTTATGTGTTTCAATTAAATGTCCTCTGATTCTTCTAAAAACTTCAGAGGATACAGACCAAGCCTGCAGCAGCCATCAATGCCCTCAGCCCGTAAATGAACAAAGAGAAAAGAACCCAGCAACCCTGCCCCAACCCCGCATCAAAATGACGACCGGCTCCTTTAACATCACCTGCCGGCCGCGTGCGTCGGGTCCGGAGCGCGCTTGCCACTCACCATGGCAGCTGCGGTGGCAGCGGCCTGGGCAGCCGCTGCCTGGTTCACTTGGTGCTGCGCTGCCTTTATCTTGGCCTGCAGGTGGGCCGGGGGGTGGAAATACTTGCACTTTTCTCGGGAGCAGCGGCCCTTGATGTAATCCATGCACACGGTGACCGTGTTGTCGTTGGTGTCCACCATCGCGATGTCCGCCGGGTGGGCGAAGCGGCAGTCATTCTCACCCCGGGTGCAGTTTCCACGCTGGAACTCCCTACACACCTGCAGCAAAGAAGTCAACCGCAACCACTTAAATCCTCCTTCAATCCGCTGCAACTTTCAACCAGTCCATTCAGAAAAAAAAACACACACACAACAGAAACGCAAACAGCTCCGAGCCCCATGGCCAGTTCCGTCAGCTGACTACCGGGGATCCGGAGAAAAAGCAAAATCGATCAGCTACAAAGATGAAGACAGGCCTGGCAGATTATAACAACAGTAATGATTAAACAGGTTAAAGCTCATTCCCTGTGAAAAGGGAGAGCTGAATGTGACTGGATAAGAGATTTCCAAAACTACAAAGAATTAAGGAGATGGTGACGTTGTTGGGCCAGATTTCTAGGTCCCAGGCTAATGGTCTGGGAACATGAGTTCAAAGTCCATCACGGTAAAGTTTGAATTAATTTCAATTTGAGTTTTTGGGGCAGCACAGTGGCACAGCGGCTAGCACTGCTGCCTCACGGTGCCAGGGACCCGGGTTCGATTCCACTCTCAGATGACTGTCTGTGTGGAGTTTGCACATTCTCCCTGTGTCTGCATGGGTTTCGTCCGGGTCCTCCGGTTTCCTCCCACAGTCCAAAGATGTGCAGGCTTGGTGGATTGGCCATGCTAAATTACCCCATAATGTCCAGGGATGTGTAGATTAGGTGGATTGGCCAAGGTATATTGCCTGTTGATCATCATGGAGCCTGTAGTGTCCTGAGACGTGGATCAGCCATGGGAAATGCAGGGTTACAGGGGATAGAGAGGTAGGGGTTGGATTTGGGTAGGATTATCTTCAGAGGGCCAGTGTGGATTTGGCCTGGTTTCACACTGTCAGGGTTCTATGAAGTGTTTGGTAGGACAGATGTAAAGATGCTGTTGCCTCTTGTGGAGGAATCCTAAACTAGGAGACATAAATGTCTCCTCATGGGTTATGGTTCACCCAAGGATTCTGGATTGCTATGGCAACATGCACGGCTGCACTGGGGCCTAGTAAGTTCAGGTGGCAGGATGGCTGGTCTGGGATGCAGAGTGATGCCAACAACATGGGTTCAATTCCTGCACTGACTAAGATCACCATGAAGTCCTCCTTTTATAACCTTACCCCTTGCCTGGTTGTGACCCTCAAGTTAAACTCACCACCAGTCATCTCGCTCACTAATGAGAGAAAAGCTCCATGGTCTTGTGGGTCTGTGGCAACTCGACTAGCCTGGAGCTATGGATAGTGATGGTCCAGGCTCCAACTTTCTTCCCATTAAGTGACCAGGACTTTCTCCTTGTATTACTGCCGAGTGTTGATAGTTACACAACGATAAGCAACCTGTTTGGCCATGTGTGACCGCGCCTTCCTTAGCCATCAAATACTGGAGTGGGAACTTCAGCCAAGTGGTTAAGATACTAACCACTGCCATATAATATATCCATACTCATAACTCAATGAAGAAATTAATCAATGTGGATTCGGAATCTGTGGAATTTATTACCAAATGGAGTGGTTCAGATGAATAGTAGCCGCCTATTGCAGGGGTGATCAGATAAATCCAAGGGAGAAAGTGGTGGGAGATTATGTTAATAGGTTGGGATGAATTAGGCTGGGAGGAGGTTCGTGCATAATGTAAATATCAGCATGAACAGTTTGTGCT
This sequence comes from Ginglymostoma cirratum, assembly GCA_024137785.1. NCBI lineage: Eukaryota > Metazoa > Chordata > Chondrichthyes > Orectolobiformes > Ginglymostomatidae > Ginglymostoma > Ginglymostoma cirratum. The sequence continues at coordinate 2,308,287 of JAHRHZ010000288.1, forward strand.
GAATGGTTTGTTTCCATGTTGTAAACTTTGTGTTATCGTATGTATCAGTCAAAACTAAAAAAAATTTGTCAGGTTTAAAAATGGCACCAATAGATGACTTTAAGAGGCCTCATAGAGACTGTTGTCGAAAATTGGACCCAATGAAATTCAAGGCAAATAACTGACCTGGCTTGTAAATTGGTTAAGGGACATGAGAGACAAAATGAAGATAACAGACAGGTACAAGAATTAGCAGAACGTGACGTCAGCATCCTGTAGGGGTTTTTCTTTCTCATTCACGGGATGTTGGCATTGCTGGTCAGCATTTATTGCCCATCTCTGACTGCCCTTAATCAGCTGGCAACTGCCTTGCAAGTGGTGGTGTTCCCATGTACAGTCTGCCCTTGTCCGTCTAGGTGGAAGAGGCTACGGGTCTGGAAGATGCTGTCCTGGAGACTTAGTGAGTTGCTGCAGTGCTTCGAGTAGATGGTACACACTGCTGCGACTGTGCACAGACGGTGGTGGAAGTTAAGTGTTTAACATGGTGGATGGGTTGCCAACCAAGCGGACTGCTTCGCCCTGGATGATTTTGAGCTCCTTGTATCTTGTAGGACCCGTGCTCATCCACAAGACCATAAGTCATAGGAGCAGAAATTAGGCCATTCGGCCCACCGAGGCTGCTCCGCCATTCAATCATGGCTGATAAGTTCCTCAACCCTATTCTCCTGCTTTCTCCCCGGAACCCTTGATCCCATTGATAATCAAGAACCTATCTATCTCAGTCTTAAATGTACTCAATGACCTGGCCTCCACAGCCTTCTGTGGCAGTGAATTCCATAGATAACAAGTAAGTGGAGTGTATTCTGAATTATGCCTTGTACATGGTGGATGGGCTATGGGAAAGTTGGTAATTGAATTTAAATCCAATCAGAAATTGAAAGCTAGTTTCAGCAATGGTGACTATGAAATAATTAGGAGTAACGATGGCCGAGTGGTATTATTGCTGGACTGTTAACCAGAGACCCAGATAATGTTCTGGGGACCTGGTTTCAAATCCTGCCACAGCAGATGGTGAGATTTGAATTCAATAAAATCTGGAATGAAGATGGCCATGAATCCATTGTCAATTGTCAGGAAAAACCCATCTGGTTCACTAATGTCCTTTACAGAAAGAAACTGCCATCCTTACCTGGACTGGTCTATATGTGACTCCAGACCCCCAGCGACATGGTTGACTCTGAACTGCCCTCTGGGCAATTAGGGATGGGCAATAAATGCTGCTTAGCCAGTGATGCCCTCAACCCGTTAATGAATTTTTTAAAAAAATGCTATTAAAAAACTTGTTATTAACAACCCATCTGGTTCCCTTCAGGGATGAAAATCTGCCACATTTACCTGGTTTGGCCTACATGTGACTCGACAGTGACTGAATCTTAATCACTTTCTGAAACAGCCTAAGCATGGAGCTTGGCTTAAAGGCAACGAGGGATGTGCAACAGAAGAACACCCATATCCCAAGAAAATGACAAAGAAACGTAGTTCTCGTATATAAAATATACAAACGGTCAAGTTTTCCAAAATTCAGATGTGGGAATGCCAACTGCAAAGGTTTTCCTGTCTCCATTTCCTTCTGCACATCTTGCTTTCACATGAGACAGAACGTACAATGTGGCCTTCTCCAGATCACCTCGAGCCTACCCTGTTAGAGCTATGACCAAACTGACAATTCCTTGACTGAGGATTTAGAAAACCTTCTCTCTTCTTTCTCCAGAGATGACTGACTGCACTTGACTTTCACTGTATCCTTGGTGTCTCCCCTTATTTCTTTTCAGACCCGTCTCTGTCCTTATTTAAAAACAACTCATCTCCTTGTACGCATGGAAGATCTTTCACTTGAAATGCTAACTTTGTTTTTGTCATGAGTTTTCAGTTTGGTTTACTTCAAATTTTTAGGTTACTTTCAATTGCATTCCACATTCACTGTGCGCACAATATTTTAATCATTTCTAACACAACTCAGCCGTACGATCTTCCAGTCTGAACCTGATGTTTAATTAAAGATTGTTTGTGCAGCTTTAAATGGATAAGGCAGTCAGGGGTTATCAGCACTAGGTGAGAATATGGAGATGAAGCCACAGCGAGATCAGCCATGATCTTATTGAATGGTGGAGATGGTTTGAGGGGCTGAATAGCCTACTCCTGGTCTGAAATAACTGCACAGAGCCCGGTATCCCATCACCAAGGCATGCTTCATTTACTCGTGCACAGTACGCTAGTTGTGGCCAGCCAGCTCCGATTCATTCATACGGTCATACAGCACGGAAACAGACCCTTCAGTCCAACCAGTCCACGTTGAACATAATCCCAAACTAAACTAATCCCACCCACCTTCTCCTGGCCCATGATAACAAGGTGTGGAGCTGGATGAACACAGCAGGCCAAGCAGCATCATAGGAGCAGGAAAGCTTGATGTTTCGGGCCTAGACCCTTCATCAGAAATGGGGGAGGGGAAGAGGGTTCCTCCAGGGAGGACGGACAGGTCAAGGGGCGGGATGAGGTTAGTAGTCCTCCCTGGACTGACCTATCTCCTCCCTACCCCCCTACCTACACTCACCTTTGCTGGCTCCATCCCCGCCTCTTTGACTTGTCTGCCTCCTCTCCACCTATCCTCTCCTCTATCCATCTTCTATCTGCCTCCCCCTCTCTCCCTATTTATTTCAGAACCCTCTTCCCCTCCCCCATTTCTGATGAAGGGTCTAGGCCCGAAACGTCAAGCTTTCCTGCTCCTATGATGCTGCTTGGCCTGCTGTGTTCATCCGGCTCCACACCTTGTTATCTCGGATTCTCCAGCATCTGTAGTACCTATTATCTCTTCTCCTGGCCCATATCCGTCCAAACCTTTCCTATTTATGTACTTATCCAAATATCTCTTAAATGTTGTAATTGTGCCCACATCCAACATTTCCTCAGGGAATTCATTCTTCATGCGAACCACCCTCTGTGTAAAAAATATGTCCCTTTCCTTAAAAATCTGTCTCCTTTCTCCTTTTAACTGTTGTAATTGTACCAGCCTCCACCACTTCTTCTAGCAGCTCATGACTACTCACCCTATCCATGCCCCTCATGATTTTATAAACCTCTATAAGGTCACCCCTCAGCCTCCGATGCTCTAGGGAAAATAGCCCCAGCCTCTCCCTGCAGCTCAAACCCTTCAACATTGGCAACATCCTTGTAAATCTTTACTGAACCCTTTCAAGTTTCACAACACGTTTTACTTCAGACAAGATTCTAGATAAATCCAAGTTTATATTGGTTTGGCTAATTTCTTAAATTTGTCATGTGTGCAAACCTAATAAATCAGTCTTTCTGCTCATGGGAAATAAAACTATCTCTTGCAAGATTTGTAAAACAATTAGCCGATACAGAAATATTTATAGTGTAAGTACGTATTGTTAATGGCTGTAAAATGCTGACAAGATTGAATGGTGAAGCTCTTAGCGTTAAACTGTCTTCCAGTTTTTCAAACATGGCATTAAACTGAGGCCTCACCTGTTCTGTCAGGTGGACACAAGAGATGCCATGACATTATTACAAGGCGACGAGGGGAGTTATATTATCCTGGGCAATTTTTACCCCTCACTCAACATCAAAAAAGGAGATGATCTGGACATTATCTCATTGTTGGATCTGGGAGCTTGCTGTGTGCAAAACGGCTGCCACATTTGCCTTCCTCCAGCAGCGACTCAATTTCAGAAGTATTATGTTGGCGGCAAAATGATTTGCAAGATCACAAAATCTTTCCTTTCATAGCTGATAGCTTCAGAGAAGTGACCAAGCCCTACACCCAACAATCACCCTTGTCCTCATTGACCTATGCTGTCATCCTTACCCTCAGTTTTCTCTACTTTCAAGTTTATTTTCCCACCCTCATTTTGAAATATCTCCATAACATCACCCACAGCTCTATGATTCTGTATCTCTGTCAGTATTCGAACCATAGGATAGTGTAACCTTGCTGAAGGAATGGCAATAAACTCTGTCTGGACTTCTTTAGTAAGTTCTTCAACCTCACCTGCCTTTGCCATTATCCCTTTCCACACCCACACAAAAGTTAAAAGAAGCTGGAGTTAAGGAGAAAAAAAAAGCATTCCGGAAATAAGATATAGAACGAATAATCAGTGAGAAACCAATCCTCTACTTTATAAAAATCATAAATATTATGTAAGTGATTAAGAATTGAACGGATGTAATCTAATAACATATGATATAGGAGCTATAATACAAAACTATGATTGCGGCTGGGCCTTTCATCTTTCTCCTGTAAACTAAGGAGACTTGCATTGCGCTAAACATTGTAACTATTTGTTCACTGAAACGTTCATAATTGGGCAATTCTTATATTATGTTCAACTTTATTTTTATTTGCAAGATAGTTTATGAGTATGTTTTGAATATTGATGGCTGTTTGATATTTATCATCAACATCATTTGGATCTGTCAATCTATCTGTCCGTCTATCTATCTATCTACCTATGTCTAAGTGTCTTTCTCTCTATTTCTTTCTTGCTGCTTGGATTCTCAGTTTCTTACACTCCACACCCTTATTCATTATCCATTCCCCTGGCCCGTTATTAACATTTTCTCTGGAGTTTCTGTCCTTACCCTATTGTCTGCCCATTCCCTCTCCTCCTTTAACACCCCCAACCATAAGAAACTCTGTCAGTTCCTAAGTTTTTGGTTACACTTGCCAATGTCCTCCTCATTCTCTAGCATTAACATCTCTCTCTTTGATAAGCACAATATACTGCCACTTTCTAAACTGCATTTAGTGGTGTGTGTGCTTTTCCAATGACTCATTCAGCACTTTTTCACCTACCTAGCAACACCTCTGCTTTGCCTACAGCATTAAGGGAGAAAAGTTTAAAATAAAAGTTGAAATGTGAATACTAAATGCCTGACTAAAATGTGAAAGGCAGAGTGATGTGCAGGGCAGTCTCATTAACATAATGTCACAAGTCACAATTTCAAACAGTATGTTGGTTTCAGCAGGATCTCAGTGACGCTGCACTGATGAGTATTAAAACTGTCTCATAATTCGCAAACAGTGAGTTCCTCCGTTCAGATTCGCTTCCTTAAGCTTGTATGTCAGGTCACTGGACAGGAAATCACTAACCACGATCGGGGCCTTTATTCCCACCGGGCCTGAAATGTTAGCTCTGTTTTATCCTTCCAGATGCTGCCAGACCTGCGGAGCTTTTCCAGCAACTTCTGTTTTCCTGCCTTTATTCATATCCACTGCGTGGCGCTGGAATGTTCTGGGGTTCTGATACTACAGTGTCCTATTATGTGGAACATACCATACAGCGAGGACAGAATTTACATGTCGGCTTTCGGTTCCCGACGTCAGGATAAAGTTTGGGACACCCCTCCCACCAGGCCTGTGGAGCTATTTTCCATGAAGTGCTCTCACAGTTGCCTGTCTCCACCTTTGCTAAGCAGTCAAGGAAGCCGGGGATGGCTGCTAAATCTGGAGGACCCACCAGTAGGCCATCCTGCACAAGAGATCAGAGAAGAGGCCTACAGTGCATATAGAGGCCATTCGACCCACTGAATCAGCACTGAACCTCTGAACAGCATCCCACCCAGACTCATCCCCATCCTATCCCCGTGACCCTGCATTTTATCATGGATAATCCACGCAGCCTGCACATCCCCGAACACTGCAGTACGGCCTATCCACCTGACCTGCATATCTTTGGGCATCAGCAATTGCACCATCTGACCTGAGCTGGATGTCACAGAGGTATGTAGGGCAGTGTAAAGGCACCTCTATCCAGTTGCAATTGGGAGACATGAGAGGGACGAACAATGTTAAGAGGCAGGAAGGCACAGCCTCCCTCAGACCCTACGTTAACTGTCACTACCGTGGCTGTGGCTATTTATTGACACAGCCCCTTCCTTACTGAATGGAATCTCTAGCTATGATGGCACCATACCCACCATCCTGCCCCCTCCTGCAAACACTACCACGCGCCCCACTCCTCCCCCACAATCTAGCCTAACACAGAGAGGCTGACTCTATTGAAGTGGAGGCTTTCCCAATTATTGAATTTGGCAGAATGCCAGTGGTTTTGCAATATTACTCCTCGTGGGGGACTTGACCAGGTAAATCTGCAGCCTACCACCTTTGGATGTGACGTGCATGTACCTTTCAGAGGTAAACTGCTGTGATTCACTTCTGCTGAGACAGAGTGTACTGTAGTGGTCCCAGACTCAGTCTATCACAGCAGCAATCGAGTGCAGAAATGTTCCACACTCACCAAGTTAACAACGTATGTCTACAATGTTCTCCAGTTACCAAGTTCACATTGTATGCATATAGTCTGATCATTAGATAAAGACCCACGTTATTGTTTTACTAATCTGTGTTACACGATTGGAGTGCAAACTCAAAATAGTAGAATATAATGGCTGATCCAGTTCTCAAGTTCCCCTTGGAAGCATCCCTGATGTTGGAACACATTTGGGAGTCATTCTGATCCAGTACCTCCCTTATTTTCCTGACCATTTCCACCGCTCCCTCCACTTCCAACACTCCCCAATGGGAATATTTTGCGCATTGTGTCGGTGCATTTTGAAGGACTCGGATCATTATTTACTGATGAAACAGATTGAAGATTGAGAGGACAGAGAAGCATGACTTTAACTGGACAATGAAGCAATCCATTCCCCACAGGCAGCAAGATTTAAATCACATCCAAGCTTGGGCTGGTAAATGGCAAGGAATATAGATATCACACAAGTACCAGGCAATTTAATACGAGGGAATCTACCATCTCTTCATGATAGTAATTGCCTTTACTAAATCCCTGAACCCTTATGGGTTATCACTGACCAGACATAATACCATGCAATTGGATCATGGATAATCTATACGTGAAGACTAGTTACTCACCCTTGTTTCGTAACATTAATAACCTCACAATAACTTTCTCATGTTCTGAAACTCCTATTATTTTATAGCCTGATGAAATGATAAGGCCAATGATGCCAACGTCACATTTATGAATAAAGAAAAGCAGCACTTCATTGTAACATGCCCTACTTTTTTCCTAAAAAGTATTCTGGAGAATTAGTCCTGGATTGTGTCACCTTGACTTTAGAGGGATGAGAATATGGACCGACTAAATATTGCTGTCAATAAAGGTCAGTGAAGGGATAGTTTCTATTACCAGGCTACCCTTTCATGTCAGAGATAAACAAATCATATTCAGCCTGGGAACCCTGCAGCCCAATGGTATCAATGTGGATTTCACAAGCTTCAAAATCTCCCCTCCCCCAACCGCATCCCAAAACCAGCCCAGCTCATCTCCACCTCCCTAACCTGTTTTTCCTCTCACCCCAAGCCACACCCCCATCTCCTATCTACTAACATCATCCCACCCCCTTGACCTGTCCGTCCTCCCTGGACTGACCTATCTCCTCCCTACCCCCCCCACCTACACTCACCTTTACTGGCTCCATCCCCACCTCTTCGACTTGTCTGCCCCCTCTCCGCCTATCCTCTCCTCTATCCATCCTCTATCCACCTCCCCCTCTCTCCCTATTTATTTCAGAACCCTCTTCCCCTCCCCCATTTCTGATGAAGGGTTTAGGCCCGAAACGTCAAGTTTTCCTGCTCCTATGATGCTGCTTGGCCTGCTGTGTTCATCCAGCCCCACGCCTTGTTATCTCTACCCTTTCATATCAGACTGCTTCTCAAGAGAACCGCAGTTCCTTAAGTGAGTGACAGTCGATTTTCAATGTTGATTGCCCAGTTAGGGGCCCCCATGGGCAGTGGGGTGGGAACGCAGTAAACTTTGTATTAACCTGAGGAATCAGCATTCTCATTAATCTGACATACCAGAAATTTACTGTATAATTGCCATCTCCGTGATGTCTGAGTAGACAGTTCAGGATGCGAGTGAGAAGGCTCTCTGTCAGTAAGTTTTATTTAAGACAAAGTTACATTATTATTTAAGTGATTGATGCTAGAAATAACGTATAACAGTGATGTGTATACCCCCTGCATTATGTTTCCATCACTTAGTGTGTGTTTTTACACTGATTATGCGGACTTCTTGATCAACCGGAATATTTGATCAATTGGTTCACTCTTGGTCCACAGGTGTCGAGTAATGAAAAATTTGCTGTACAATCCATGGGTCTTCCCACCTCAGACATAATTATGTTGGAACTGGGATTCCCCAACTGCCAACCATGTCTCTGTCGGAAAGGGCTTAATTTTCCGCCCATTGTGCCACCTGTGGTTCAGTTGGTTGCACACCCCGTTGGGAATCTTGGGAATCTATTCTAGGGCTTGAGCACACACATTAAGCCCAACAATCTGTGCACTACTAAAGGAGTGCTGCATTGTTGCCTCGACCAACATTTATCCCTCAATCACCATTATAAACAAGTATCTGGTCCATTATCATGCTGCTATTTGCGCTATAACAGTTCAGCGTAGAAGTGGGTTCAGGACAAAGGAATCCAGTAATCAGGTGTTGTCCACCCTCTCATTCAAGCAACGGTCTACGGGCCCAAATAGAAATTGTCAGCAGCCTACTTATAAAAATATTAAAACATGAGTAGGCCATTCATTTATGATAGCCCACTAACCCACCATTCATTCTGTTCCTGCCTGACCAACTCAGTCATTGATCACTCATTGATCGCAGTCCTAACTGCAGACTTCCCAAACATCTGTTGATTTTTATAGTGCAGTAGGAGGCTGTTCGCTCCACTATAATTCCTATCCCACAGTTCTGCAACAATTCCCCTTTCAAGTATTCATCTAATTCTCTTTCAGAAGACAATGTAGTATCTGCTTCCACTGTTCCTTCAGCCAATTATTTCTGGATCACTGCTAGAAAAATATTTTCCTCATATGCTCCCCGTTTCTCTCCCTGTCCACCTTAAAACTGTGCCCTCTTGTTTCTGACCCTTCTTGTTCTGGCAATAGTTTCTCAGTTTCTTCTTCTTTACTCTATCAAAACCCTTTCTGATTTTTTGATTGCAGTCAGTTTCTTCTTCCCTTAGCCAACAATAGAAGACCAACAAGCTCAATTTCTTCAGTTCCTCCATGAAAGTTAAAGATCCCCACCTTGGAACCATTCTGGTTAACCTTTTCTGCACCTCATCAAAGGCCTTGTTAGGATTCTGAACCTATGATGCCCAGAACTGGCCATATTTAAGATGACAAAGGGGTCTTGATTGATTGGGTCAATGAGCTGAGAAGTGGCAGATGACGCTTAATTTGGATAAATGTGAGTTATTGCATTTTGATAAAGTAAACAAGAGCAGGAGTCTTATAATGGTGGGGCTCTGGGTAGTGTTGTAGAACAGAGACCTCAGTGTTAGGACTCGTAATTCTTTGAAGTTTACGTCACATGTAGACAGGCTGATGAAGAAGGCATTTAGCATGCTTGCCTTCATTGCTCAGATCTTTGAGTATAAGGGCTGGGACATCATGTTGAGGTTGGACAGGACATTGTTGAGGCAATTTCTGGTGAACTGTGTCCAGTAATAGTCGCCCCATTATGAAAGGACATTATTAAGCTAGAGAGGGTCCAGAAGAGATTTACCAGTATGTCACCAGGAATGGAGGGTTTGAGTTACAAGGAGAGGCTGGATAGACTGGGACTTTTTTTCACGGAAGCATAAGAGGTTAAGGGGAGACCTTACAGAGGTTTATAAAATCATGAGGAATATAGATAAGGGGAATGGCAAGTGTTTCTTCCACAGTATAGGGAATTTCAAGACTAGGGAGCTTATTTTTAAGGTGAGAGGAGAAGGATATAAAAAAGACGTGTGGGGTAATTTTTTTCTACACAGAGTGGTTCATGTGTGGAATGAACTTCCAGAGGAAGTGATGCATATGGGTACAGTTACAATATTTAAAAGACTTTTGGATAGGTACATGAATAAGAAAGGTTTGGAGGGATGTGGGCCAACTGTAGGTAGGTGGGACTGGTTTAGTTTGGGGTTATGCAGTTGGTCCAAAGTGTCTGTTTCTGTGCTGTACGATTCTATGACTCTAAGACCCAACTAGAGCTCAACCATTGATTTATAGGCATCTTTACGCAAGCTCTGGGGGGGGGGGGGGGGAGAGAAAATTTTTAGATTTCCATTAACATTCCCACTTGCTACTCTTACATCAGTGTTACATAAGTATGGCTGTGGTACCTAATTTCTGAGGCCAGGTGTAATGCTGAACAATAGAATGACTGCAGCACAGAAGGACTCCACTCCACTCTTGATGTCTCTACTGGCTTTCTACAAGGGCAACAGCTCTAATTATGGCTGACCAAGATTAATTAACACCAATGTTAACTGTTCTTTGGGCCATTCCAGTTTGCACACCATTCCACAAAGGGTTCTACACAAACCTAATGCGATCATTTTTAGTCTCTTTCATTGTCACATAGAATAACCAAAAGTTAAAATTTGAACCACATGGTTGTTAGCTAAATGGCATCAAAGCAACATGAACTCGACATGCGTCTGCTTGCACACTGGCTGTTTACTAGGACAACAAGACCCTATATACCAAACTCTTTGCCCTTTGGTCCTTCAATGAAACATCAATCTGAAAAGGAAATGAAAGAGGCTGGTGATTCCTTGAAATAACACAGCGGTTCAAAAGGATCTACCATGACATGCTGCAACATTCCCCCACAGTTATAGGTCACAGTTCATGGGCTCATAAAGGAGCTCAGCTTGTGGTAAACGGTTCAACATTCTGACAAAATTGCACAATAAGAAAGATTTTGTTTTCAATGTTGGTACTCGGACAGGATTTCTCAGTGTGTTTGTGCATATGTGGTCTGGGTGCATGTAGATGATGATGCCTTGATGACAGAAATCTTAGCTTTCACACTTACACACTGACAGAATCTAGCTCTGCCTCATCACAACTTCGCTCCACTATCGCTGAGTTATCACACTGTGTACCTGACATCCAGTACTGGATGAGTGGAAATTTCCTCTGATTAAATATTTGGAGGACTAAAGCCATTGAGTATGGTCCCTACTCCAAGCTTTGATTACTAGCTGGTGACGTCGGCTCTCTCCCAGGCAACAGTCTGACATTAAGTTCATCTGTTTACAATTCTGATCTCACGTTGACCAAGAGATGAGTTCTGACCTCATCATCACCAAGTGCACCTATTGCCATTCCCACAATCCCAGAACATGGTCTAACTTTGATACTATCTCAGGCCATTCATGCCTTAGTTACCTGTGGACTCCACTCGTCCCAGGCACCCCTAGCCCGCTCTCCCACAATTTACTTTTCACAATCCCGAGGTCAGCCAAACCTCTCTGCTTGTGTCTTCACTAACAGTCAGCCCCACCCACCTGACGCCACTGACATGGAGTCCTGATGAAGGGTCACTGGACCCGAAACGTTAACTCTTTCTCTCTCCACAGCTGCTGCCAGACCTGCTGAGCTTCCCTTGCATTTTCTGTTTTTGTTTCAGACCTCCAGCACCCACAGTGTTCGATTATAGCACTGATACAACTCCAGGCATACGTGTGTGAAGGAAAATCTTGACGAGAAGATTCCTGTTCTTGTTTACAAACCGCACCAATAGCCTCGGCCATCCTTATGTCTGGAACCTCCTCCAGCCCTACAACCCTCAGGTATCTATGATCCTCTAACGCTGGCCTCTAGTATACCCCTGTTTTTAGCACATTGATGGCTCTGCCTTCTGTCACTCACGCTTACACTCCATCTCGCTTTCCTTCTTAAAGTGCACCTCTCTCTCTGACATTGAACTTTATTCTATCCTCTACATGACCAGTGTCATAGTTTACTTTGGAATGCTCCTGTGAAGCACTTCTTGGTGTTTTATTCCATTACACTGCTGTATAAATAGCCCTCGTTATGCATGTGTGAATGCATGTATTTGTGCGTGTGTGCATGCATGTGTGTGCGTGTGTGCGCAATATTGTGTTTACCTGTGTGTATTGTTTGAAAGGCCTTCATTGCAGCTTAAAGCAATGAGTCATGTGTTCCACTCAAATGAGTGGAGTCCCCAGAGAGAGAATACTGCAGCGTAGAGACTGAAGACTGGCTCTGCAGAAGAAACGTGTTCAGTGCTGCAAATGCTAATTGCATTAGCTCTGGTGTAAAATTCAGTAAAATGTTCTAAGTCCATAAATATGAGAAAGGCTCCAGCGTTTTTGTCAACCTGCATATTTGGAGAATGTTTGTGTTTTTAAGAACAGGCTGGTCAGACAATTGACAAAGCACCAACAACAGAAATAAAGTTGCCGGAGAAGCTCAGCGGGTCTGGCAGCATCAGTGATGGAGAAAACAGAGTTAACGTTTCGGGTCCGGTGACCCTTCCTCACAACTGATGGTGGCTCGGAAAACGTCAGTTTATATGCAGAAAATAGGGAGGTAGGTGGGGCAGGGAGTAAACGATAGGATAGAGTCCAAAGAGAGAGAAAGACAGTTGGGCAGACAAAGGATATAACAAGGTGTGGAGCTGGATGAACACAGCAGGCCAAGCAGCATCATAGGAGCAGGAAAGCTTGATGTTTCGGGCCTAGACCCTTCTTCAGAAAATGATTGCATTTTTTGATGCAGGGTCTAGGCCCGAAACGTCAAGTTTTCCTGCTCCTATAATGCTGCTTGGCCTGCTGTGTTCATCCAGCTCCACACCTTGTTATCTCGGATTCTCCAGCATCTGCAGTACCTTCTATCTCTGGACAGACAAAGGAGTTGCTAACGATCAGGCTGGGAGGGTGACTAGTTGTTGATGGGGACCATCAAAGCACCAGATTCTCTCTTGACAAAGCGCCAGATTCTCTCCCTCCTCCTGTGCCTTTCATGGTGGTCCAGCCTCATCTCTGTGCTGAATCTTGCTGCTGGACTTCACATGACTGGTGACTCTTTACTCTGGGCAGTGTGTCATCATGTTGCTTGTTCATGGTTGAATGGCCTCATCCATTGTCCACACAGACGTGCCCTCATGCAGGGGAATTGGATAGTGATTGGGGTCGGAACTGTAGACCATCTATTGTCACCCTGCTTGAGATCAAGTTCCACCACATGGACCCAGGAATTTAACTGGCTGTGAATCAGAGGCACCAGCAGACACACAATGCCAGACTGACATCCAAGGGGATGAAAGACTGCCAGGGATATGTAGGAACGTAGAGGTGAAGTTAAAATCGGATCACACATGATTGTATTCAATGGCGCAGATGGCTGGAAGAGTTGGGTGGCCTACTCTCATTCCTTGTTAGTATGTACGAACCAAGTTCAACCAATAGAAGCTGCAATGGCTTGCACTTATGCAGCACAGTTAACACTGTAGAATCGACATTAGGTGCCTCACAGAATTGGTTACCCCAGACAATGTGACACTGAAGCAAATGTTTAGTCGAGGTGGTAAGGTTTTACGTCGGGTCTTGACTGAGGAGACAGGAACAGAGAGATTTAGGCTTTCAATGGGGTGAAGGAAGGGGGAGAAATGAGCAAGGGGTGAGAGTCGGCATATCGGAGAATTCTCATTGAGTTATGGTGCTGGAAGAGGCCAAGCTCACACGAGCTCTGGCACATTTCATCGTACTTTTAGTAGGAAATTTACCACTGGGAGTTCACAACAGGCAAAGTCTGACACTTTTGCTTATGGGCATGGGGGTGGGAAAGGGGGCTGCCCTGGTACAACAGTACTCAACTCCTCATGGAAGAATCCAGCATCGTAAAGAGGGAAGAGCACAGAAACCCTGCCTCTCTTGTTGCCTACTGTTGGTGACACCATCTGCCATTACCACCCCATGATAGGATCCCTCCTGGATTCGAAGCCTCGGGTGTATGCAGTGTCTGTAACAGCCACTGTCCAACCCGGTGACACTGCTGTCTACACAAGAGCAGTTCTACACCCTTGATCCTTGAGCCTTTAATGTGAGTGGCACAGATGACATGGTTTTGCCCCATAAACAGGCCTGACTGGGGGTGGGGAGTAGGTAATGCTGGCTCTCCAACCAGTTGTTGAGACCTCCATGATCCCTCTGGGAATTCCACCCCCTATTTCAAAAAGGGATCACAATAGTGCTGGACAGGCTGGGAGGACCAGCCTGGCCTCTTCCTGTTTGCCATTGTTTGTCCGAGTCTTTGGAGAATAAATACAGCTTTCCTGAAGGCAACAGCGACTTTCACTGGCTGCCAACATTAAACTTTGCTCAAATTATTTTTCAATTGACTTAAATGGGAATAAAGGTTGGGCTTAGGAGTAAAACGCAGTTGCTGGATCACTCTGATACAGTTTGTGTTAATACTCAAGATACGTATATACAATCATCACTTTAGGACATTGAAACCACAGTAAATACAAAATGTCCAGAAGAACAGAGATAGAGAGAGAGAAAGAGAGATAGAGAGAGAAAGAGAGAGAGCGACAGAGAATTCAAATGGTGCATTCACTGTGAAACTTCTTAGTCGTACTGCAATGATTCTGTAAAATCCTTGTATGACAGTGATACAGAGATAGAAATAATAAGGTCCTGAGCAAATCGAAGGGCAGTATTGATGAGGGGAAAAGAGCGACAAATGCTGAGGGTTTGCAAACATGACAGCAGCACTGGCAAATAATTGATTGTGTGGAACCCTGGTTAATCATCACTGATCTACCTATACTTACACCGTGTTACATTACTCTTAAGTAACTCATCTGATAAAACACATGATGTCAACATTTATCAAATAGAAGCTGCCGTGCCCCCTGACCGTGGGATGACCACCAGCAGGGGGCAGTTGATAATCTTAAAGGATTGTCAAACGGTTGCTTCTGTGCTGGCAATTCTCATCTCTGCCACTGTGTGGCAGCAAACTTTCAGCACTCAGATGTGGCACTGGAAATGTTTACAGGTGTCTGCAGTCACCCATTTTGCATGAAATTCCCCTTTCTTTGGACAAGTTACAATGGTCTGAAAGAACTGACTGTGTCACATATTTGCTGGAATTCATATTGCAAGTCATCCCCTTCAACAAGCTGGGCCTTTCACAGAATCGTAGAAAGATACAGTACAGGAGAAGGGCATTCGCCTGCATCACGCTCGTACTGGTTCTTTGAAAAAGCTATCTAATTAATCCCATTTCCTTGCTACAGCCGTGCAGGTAAGTTTCCAAAACATAAACGGAAATTGCTGTAAAACCTCAGCAGAGGTAAAACCTCAGAGAAAACAGATTTAATATCTCAGGTTCAACGATCCTTCTTCAGAATGCAATCCTTCAAGTTCTGAAGAAAGGTGGCTGGACTCGAAATGGTAACTTCTGTTTTCTCTCCACAGATGCTGCCAGATCTGCTGAGTTTTTCCAGCAATATCTGTTTCTGTTTCTGATTTCCAGCATCCGCAGTTATTTGGTTTTTTTTGGGCAATTTTCCAATTTCATTTGGGAAACTGATAGTTAATTTGTTTGCGTTATAACCCACTCCAGCAGCACATTCCAGACCTTGATCTCTTGCTGCATGTAAAAAAGCCCCTGGCTTTTATGGCATTTTTCTTTTATTATAACTCTTAGTCCACTGATAAATTGGAACCTCCTCCTGTCAAACTCACTTTGTGTCTGAAATAAACATTAATATAACAGCAATTACTCAAAAGTAACCTACCATTGGTCAAATCCCGACCAGCAACTATCGCTCAATTAATATCATCAAGAAACAACAGTGGAGCCCTCTTGTGGCACAGTGAGGGATGGGCAATAAATACTGGTCCAGCCAGCAACATTATTGTCCTACGAATGAATTAAAATTTACCCTCACAATCTGTTCCACTTACTCCTCATCGTCCGCCACATTTTCCAGCCTCTTCCATTTCTGGGAAAGAATATCGGAATCATAATGTTAACTCTGTTTCTCTTTACACAGGTGCTGCCAGACCTGCTGAGTTTCCCCAGGATTCTTTGTTTTCTTTATTTTCAATATCCAGCGTCTGCAATATTTTGCCTTTAGCAGATAGATTCTTGATAAGCAAGGTGGGGGTGAAAGGTCAATTGTGATAGGTGCAAATGCAGATTAATTAGATCAACTGTGATCTTGTTGAATGGTAGAACAGACTTGAGGGGCCGAGTAACCTACTCCTGCACCTAATTCTTGGGTTCGTATCATTTATAGCCTTCGAAATGAATAACCAACAGCTCAGTTGGGACTTTGCACAACAGTGTAAAGTGAGTGAAGTCAATGGAAATTATTCATTCACAGGATGAGGACGTCATTGGCCAGGCCAGAGTTTATTGCCCAGAGGACAGTTAAGAGTCAACCACATTGCTGTGGGTCTGGAATCACATGTAGGCCAGACCAGGTAAGCATTGAAGCTTCCTTCCCTAAAGGACATTAGTGAAGCTGACAGGTTTTTCCAACAATTGACAATGGTTTCATGGTCACCAGATTAATACCAGATTTTTATTGAATTCAAATTCCAACGTGTGCTCTGGCTAAATTTGAATACGATCCCTCGAGTATTACCTGGTTTTCTGGATTAACAGTCCAGCGATAATAACACTAGGCCATTGCCACCCCAAACATGACTGGCCAATTCTTCTCTTTTTTACTCATTAATATCAGGTAGGGATCTACTCTCCCTCATCAAACTGTCTTTTATTCCTGTCTAAGTTCACTGCTAAAACCAGAGATTAAGCTTTTTCAAACAACAGATGCTGAAACATCTCCAGTTCATTTCTCACATGGTTCAATTTGTCTGGGAAACTGCCGACTAAACAAGTTTCCGACCAGAACTGAACAGCAGCACACAGGATTCAAAGCACAACAGAGTGGGGAAATGGCACCAGAACCAACAACGTTCACAATGTTGTTCATGCAACAGACTGGCTTTCCGATCTGATCAACACAATAGCCTGGAACTCCAATCTAATATCAATTTCACCAGAGCAACTGCAGAGGTTCAACAAGGTTGCTCATCATTATCTTCTCAACAGCAGCTAGAGATGAACAATAAATGTTAGCAAATATTTCGCAGAAACAAGCATCAGTTTGGGAAAACCCCACACCCTCATATCCCTTGAATCTGGCCCATGTCCTACCCTCTCTAGTCAATGGCTCTTAATGACAGATTCTTCAACCATCAGGACCTTAGTACACTGTAAAATGTTTCTTACTTTTCATCATTCCCCTATTGACAACATCCTCCTCATAATTCCTGCTGGCTCTCCATACCTTCCCATTATTGTGAAGCCCAGTGGAATCTTTCTCTGCACTGGCAGCAGTATCTTTCGCGGCTTGGGCCTTAAGCTCTGGAATTGCCTCCCTAAACACTTGTCTTTTTTATTATTTATTCTATTATTTATTTTATTATTTATTATGAGGTTTGGGCGTCATTGGTTGAGCCAGCATTTATTGCCCATCCCGAGTTGCCCTTGAGAAGGTGGTGGTGAGCTGCCTTCTTGAACCGCTGCAGTCCTCCTGCTGAGGGTAGACCCACAAAGCCATTAGGGAGGGAATTTAGGATTTTGACCCAGGGTCTGTCATTTAAGACACATCTTAGAATCACTGTTTGATGACCTTTTGGCCACCTGGCGCTTTTCCTGATATGACACAGTGCTAAATTACCTTCGATAAAACTCCTGTGACATGTCTTGCAAATGTTTTACTATGCTCAGGGAGGCTGCAAGTAGTTATGGCTCCAAGTTGATCTGTGAGTGCATGCTAATGTCATGCATTGTATTTGTGTAGACAGTACACAAAATCCATTCTTCATACATAAAGTCACAGAAACAGACCATAATTTATATTCGCAATGCGTGTGCCACTGCCTAATTTACTGTGTATACTGCTAAGTGTAGTCGAGGTCAGAACGATGCTTTGTGCTTCTTTGATTTCGTGATTGAATTAACGCAAAGGTTCATATTTACTGTGGGGCTTAGCACAGCTGTGTTTAGTTTCGCACAGGGCAAAGAATAGGAATGATGTGAATTACAATGCCTCACACTGTAACTTGAATCTGGATTCCCCATCTACCAAATGCGACTGGTTTGTGTCTTCAGGCAGATTTCACGACCAATTGTTGTGATGTCAACCCAAGCCCCAATCAGACATGCACTACTGATAAATTCTGATTTCTGATGAAGGGTCTAGGCCCGAAACGTCAAGTTTTCCTACTCCTATGATGCTGCTTGACCTGCTGTGTTCATCCAGCCCCACGCTTGTTATCTCAGACATGCACTACTTTCCGGTTCAGATATATCTCGATTTTAAAAGTTACATTCTAGTTTTCAACGCAGTTGAGGCCTCTTCCAGTGTACTGTGTCCAGATCTGGTCTCACTTTATAGGACAGATATTATTAAGTTGGAGAGTGGTCAGAAGAGAATTACCAGGATGTTGCCAGGAATGGAGGGTTTGTGTTATAAGAAGAGGCTGGATAGGCTCGGACTTTTTTCACTGGAGTGTAGGAAGTTGAGGAGTGAACTTATAGAGGATTGTAAAATCTTGAGGGGTATATGTAGAGTGAATGACAGGTATCTTTTCCGTAGGGTGGGAGATTTCAAGACTAGGAAGCAAATTTTTAGGGTGAGAGGAGAAAGATTTTAAAAATACATGAGGGGTAATTTTTCTTTACACAGAGAGTGGTTTGTGTGTGGCATGAACTTCCAGACTGTTGCAAAGTTGAGTAGAGTACTTGTGGGATAACAAGCATGGGGCTGGATGAACACAGCAGGTCAAGCAGCATCATAGGAGCAGGAAAACTTGACGTTTCGGGCCTAAACATTTCTGATGAAGGGTTTAGGCCCGAAACGTCA
>JAHRHZ010000288.1:2332077-2380182 GCA_024137785.1 Ginglymostoma cirratum
CCCCATGCTTGTTACCACTATTAGTTAATGTTTCCGACTGAAGAACTGATGAAGGACGCACAGAACATTCCGGAAGACACGTAATCTGGCTGTAATTTTGAGAGACTAAGATTTTTTAAAATTTTATTTTATATTAGTGGGACTTGAACTTACGGGAACAGTGTACCATTAGAGCCCTGTTTTATTTGGGAATAATTAGTAGTTAGAAGGAGTTTATTGCTTTGTTTACAGTTTAGTTAATTTTTTTCACTGTTAGAGTAAGATAAGTAAATTGTTACCTGTTGATTGTAAACTGAGTGTCAGGGATTTGTTTTATTTAACCTTGCTGAAAGGCAGGGTACACCACTTTTCATACTCCTTTCATAGATTATCGGGCAAGGTTCTCCTCTTTGGGTCTAACAGAGGGGGACAGTCTCCATTTTATGTCACAGACGAAGTGGTGGATGCAGGAAGAGTTATAATGTTTAAAAGACATTTAGATAAGTACTCGAATAAGAAATGTTTGGAGGGATATGGACGAAGTGCAGGCAGGTGGGACTAGTTTAGTTTGGGATTATGGTCGGCATGGACTGATAGGTCTGAAGGTCTGTTTCTGTGCTGCATGATTCTAGGACTCTATAACTCCTCCATGGCCTTTCTCCTCCCTATTCAAGTAGCATCTTCCATTGCTCAGCGATATTCACACTCCTATGTTTTGAATATTACTCATTGGGCTTTTCATTACCCAGTTAAAGGCATTATGTGGGTTCAATTCCTGCCTTGGGCGACTGTCTGTGTGCAGTCTACACATTCTCCTCATGTCTGTGTGGGTTTCCTCCGGGTGCTCTGGTTTCCTCCCACAGTACAAAGATGTGCAGGCTAGGTGGATTGGCTACACTAAATTACCCCATAATGTCCAGGGATGTGTAGATTAGGTGGATTGGCAAGACTAAATTGCCCGTAATGTACAGGGGTGTGCAGGCTAGATGGATTAGCCATGGGAAATGCGGGGTTCCGGGAACAGGGTGTAGTCTGGGTGGGATGCTCTTCAGAGGGTCAGTGCAGACTCGAATAGGCTGAATGACTTCTTTCCAAACTGTAGGGATTAAATAATGGGCTTCTGTTCACCTCACTTGGCTCAGCCAGGTTCACCTCACCTCTCAGCCCGACACTTCATTGAAAAATTATTCATTCACAGGATGAGGGTGTCACTGGCCAGGACAGAATTTATTGCCCATCCCTCATTGCCCAGAGGGCAGTTAACAGTCAACCACATCACTATGGGTCTGGAGTCACATGTAGGCCAGACCAGGTAAGGATGGCAGTTTCCTTCCCTAAAGGACATCAGTGAACCAGATGGGTTTCTCAACAATCGAAAATGGATTCATGGTTATCGTTGCTGGTTTTTATCTTCAGCACGTGTTTTCAGTTGATAATTCGGGCCGTGGTTGAAGAAATGATGCCTAGTTGAAGGTACAGTCTTTTGGGTGAAACCTCAATTAGAGGTTGAATGAGAATAAGCAGGGAATCTCTGTCTCTTTATTTTGAATGGAATATATCCCTCAGTGACATTGCTATCACAGATGACGTGGTCACATTGGTCATTTGTTATTGGTGGAAGCCTGAGGTGCACAAATCGCTCTGTGGATTGGATATATTTGGACTATGCACTAAGACCTGTGAGTACTTTCTAAGGATGTGAAAAGTGTGAGACAGCTGTAACTTCCTTCCATTTTTTGACATGAGAAATAGCAACAGAAGGAGACTGAATGTGTCCCATTGAACCTGCTCATTCATTTCAGAAAATCAGAGCTGACCATGAGTACTTTCATGCCTTACTCTCCTAACTTCCTCAGGGATCAAACATCTATTGAACTCAGCCTTAAATGTGCTCAAAATCACAAGGCCCCATGTTTCTGAAGATAGGACCTCCATTGGGTATCCTGGAGAAGGTAGGCAGAGAAAGGTTGAGAGTTGTGGCTCTACAGAAGGCCACTTTTGGAATATCGTGTTCAATTCCGGCCTCCCTGCTATAGGAAAGATGTTAAACTAGGAAGGGTGCAGAAAAGATTTACAAGGATGTTGCCAGGGGTGGAGAGTTGGAGCTATAGGGAGAGGTTGAATAGGCTGGGGCTATTTTCCCAGGAGTATTGCAGGATGAGGGGTGACATTATAGAGGTTGATAAAATCATGAGGGGGATGGATAGGATGAATAGACAAGGTCTTTTTCCCAGGGTAGGGGGGTCCAAAACTAGAGGGCATAAGTTTAAGGTGAGAGGGGAAATATTTGAAAAGGACCTCGAAACACACATCCCGCTTCCATAGTCTGGGCAATATTTAACTCATTCAAAGTTGATCAACCTGCACAGAGTTGAAATTGAGTACACAGATTCTGATTGCCAGGTCTAATGCAAAAAAAAAAAACAGGATCTGTGGTAACCCCAGTTCAACAGAAAGGCTGACACTCTTAACCATGTGACTTCATGCTGAAGAGACACAAAACTAGAAAACAATTACAGCTCAAAATGAACCATTTTAGTCTGCCCACCTGTGCTGGCTCTTCTGAATTGTAGCAATTGCCTCATTTTTTTCTTTTTCTTCCCATAGCTCTGCAAACATTTTTGATCCCTTTTAAATTCCAATCCAGTTGCCTTTTGGAAATTACTATTCAATCTGCTTCCATCAGGCCAAACATTCCCAATTTTGACAACTCACTCCAAGAAAGAATCTATTCACTGCTTCAACGACAGAAAATATCATGAGTGAGAGTGAATACAGGTTCTACAGTTCCCTTGATGTAATATGTTGATCTTTCAGAACTGTATGGCAATTAAATTTACACAGAAATGTCCTTGTGGTGTGATCGTATTGAGATTTATCACATCATGTTAGAAGAAGCCTCCGTACATTAAAACATTCCAAGTTGTTAATTAGTTGAAGTTTTAGAAGTAAAGGTACATTTCTAAAACATCTTATTGACCTTGCCTCAAAGTACTTTACAGCTCATTAAATATGTTTGAAGTAGTCACTATCGTAATGCAAGAAGTGTGACAGTTGATTTGCACACTTGCCTGGATGAATGCAGACCAAATATCACCCTAAAATCTAGGATACAGCAGCTCATTTGATTGGCAATGGTATCCAGTCCTGCTGACATCAACGTTCAGGAGTAGGAAGCGTACACCATCTAGAAGATTCCCCTCAGAAATTCATCAAAACCTATTAGGCAACACCTTCCAAACTTACGACCACTTCCACCGAGAAGGACAAGGGGAGTAAAACATGGGAACACCACCACCTGCAGGTCCATCTGCTCAAACAGACCACAGTGTTTCAAAAATGCAGCTCAACATCACATTCTGAAAGGCAACTAGATATGGCTAATAAATGCTGCTCCAGCTCACGAAGCACATCTCATGAATGAATAAAAAAGAACACTACAAGCTTCTCTGATAGCCATGCGATAATGAAAATCTCATTGCTGACTGCAGGACAAACTCTGGCCACATTGAAGAGGAGTACTTTGCCACCTTACTTTTAAAATAAAATCAATGCCCCTTTTACGACCACCTGAGAAAGGAGGCAAGCCTTTGCTCAAAGTTTTATCTGACCAACATAACAGCACTCCTTCAGTCTCAGGTTTTGCACTCAAGTCTTGGCATTGGATGTGAACTCAGAATTGTTTAACTCCAGGATAGCAGCTCTATGCATCAAGCCACAGCTAATACTCTGCAATCTCCCTGCAACCGCAGTAAGTGCGACACCTGCCCCCACACCTCCCCCCTCACCCCCATCCCAGGCTTCAAGAAGACCTTCCACATCAAACAGATGTTCACCTGCACATCTGCTAATGTGGTATAGTGCATCCGCTGTTCCCGTTGTGGCCTCCTCTACATCGGGGAAACCAAGCAGAGGCTTGGGGACTGCTTTGCAGAACACCTGCGCTCGGTTCGCAATAAACAACTGCACCTCCCAGTCGCGAACCGTTTCAACTCCCCTTCCCATTCCTCAGACAACATGTCCATCCTGGGCCTCCTGCAGTGCCACATCAATGACACCCGAAGGTTGCAGGAACAGCAACTCACATTCCGCTTGGGAACCCTGCAGTCCAATGGTATCACAGTGGGCTTCACAAGCTTCAGAATCTCCCCTCCCCCTACCACATTCCAAAACCAGCCCAGCTCGTCCCTGCCTCCCTAACCTGTCCTTCCTCCCACCTATCCCCTCCTCTCACCTCAAGCCCCACTCCCATCTCCTACCTACTAACCTCATCCCGCCCCCTTGACCTGTCCGTCCTCCCTGGACTGACCTATCTCCTCCCTACCTCCCCACCTACACTCACCTTTACTGGCTCCATCCCCGCCTCTTTGACCTGTCTGTCTCCTCTCCACCTATCTTCTCCTCTATCCATCTTCTATCCGCCTCCCCCTCTCTCCCTATTTATTTCAGAACCTCCTTCCCCTCCCCCATTTCTGAAGAAGGGTCTAGGCCCGAAACGTCAGCTTTCCTGCTCCTCTGATGCTTCTTGGCCTGCTGTGTTCATCCAGCTCTACACCTTGTTATCACAGCTCATGCTCGTCAGGTACATGGATAACCTCAGAGGCAATGCTGAGAGGCAGTTGAGACATTGGAGTTTCCATGTGATGACAATGAAAAGAAAGCAGCTAATGTACTTGCACAAAATTCTTTTCCCTATCATTACCACTAAGTGCGGATAAAACAAGATATTTGCTGAAAGTATTAATGGGTTTGCCATTGCTATCGCGTAACATATTTTCCATTTCCTGCAACCTATGACCAGCCTGACAGATCAACTGACACTGTGCAACTTATACAAAATCCAAATCGTGAAAACTGTAACGAAAATGGGAGCCAATCCCAAGTTGACATATTGGTCCTGGATAAATGATACACATATAGGAGGCAAGGTTGGGGAGGTTGCTGGGGGTGGGGGGGGCGGTGGGGGGTCCTTTTTAAACGTCTGCCTCCCTTCAGTGGCATTGCCTTTGGCCAAGTCACCCAATAAGGAAGCATGAGGTACGCAAAGCTGCACTTGAAGCCTTTCAAAACCAGGAGGAAGCATGGAGCAGATGCCACCGTGGAGACACTGACAACAACATTCTGATTCCACTTGGCCAGGTTCCCTCAGGTCTTGTTGAGATTTTCCTGTCGCCTGTGTTGAGCTTCTTAGAGCTTGGTTGATTTCTTACCTGTTTAATTGGGAACCCAAATCACTGGCAGTGATTCTTGTTCCGTTACCTGGGGCAACCCAATTGTCAATTCTTTTGGTCCATGACAAATATGCCTAGCTGCAATGAGCTTGACCAGCATTAGTCAACTTGTACTGAGCATAGACCAAAGCACAGAGCTGCCTAATTGACATCACCAAACCAAACAATGACCCAAAAGGGATACTAGTTTTGCTGATCCCTGGGGCACCCCAGTGTCAATCTTCAGAAGAGACAGGCCAAATTGGGTCATCATCGTTGGTTCTGGTGATGTCAATTTCTGCTTCCAATTGCATTATCGGCCATTGCACATTGACAGTGGGTTCTCGCAGTGTAAAGCGCCAAGACTTCATGGCATTGAGAAAAGAAATTAATATGAGGTTTCGGGCTCACCTCAAGACGATCAGTTCTCATCAGCTTCTGTGCGGCAGCCGCAGTGTGGACCGGAACAGCGTGATTCCCCGTCACTAGCATCGGTGCGCTGGGTAAGATCTCAGTAGGTACCAGGTTTGGGGAGACAGGTCCCAGGTAGGGGTTGAAGGCTGCATTGGGATTAGTCGCGAGGCCTGGTGTGACGGAAAACATTGGCTGAAAGACAGAAAAAATAATAGAAACAATGGTTTAGTCATCAATTGGTCCAACTAGCTGGCCAAATGGTCATCATTTTCTCATAACTAACTCGTGATGTTCCCCCCAGACGTTAACAGTGTAATATATTCACTTGAGACAAATTGAGGATTTTACAGGTTGGGCCTCAGATGCTGTTTGTGACCAATTTTGGGCATCATACTTTCGGAAGGTCTTAGAAACAGTGTCGAGGTCGTATTCCGGAATGCTATCTGGGATATGGAACTTTAGTTATATGGACTGACTGAAGAAATAGGTTCTCCCTGGAGCCAAGAAGGATTTTGTTGGAGTAAACAAAGTCGAAACTGATTCCAGTGGTAGGATTGGTAACCAGAGGACATGGATGTAATTTATCACAGCTTTGAAAACTAAATACTTCCGTTGGGAAAATTTCCAGGGCTACGGGGAAAGAGGCTGGGGTATGAAATCAATTGGAGGCCTTTTCAAAGAGCTTGCAAGGGCAGAAATGACAGTTTTCCATACTGTGTCATTCTAAAATTCCGTAATAGGTATCGGATTCAGAACATGTAAAGACGTTTCGGGCTGTGGTTGAAGAGCATTGAAGTGAGAGTAATAATGCTGAAAAGACCAGCATAGAGAAATGTGGTTGAAATGGTCTCCTTCTTAGCTCTGCCATTCTATGGGTATCTGGAAGAAGTGATGCTTTTATTTGGCTTATTTCAAAGTCTGACCTGTTTTTATGGAGCTCCCTGAGGAATCATGATAAAGAGGATCCCCTGAAAAGGAGCAAAGGGCATCAGTTGATCAAATGCCATGTTTACGAAGCCCAAAATTGACAAAGAAGAACACCCGCATTGGGCTAACTGAACCTACATTTGATTGTAATGATGAAATAAGAAGTGATAATGGTTGGATTATATCTTGTCCTGACGTGCCACAACCCATGGGATGGTCCAGGAGCTCACTGTCATCCTCTACTCAAGGTAAGTGATCTGTTACTGAATTCAGGCTCTGTGCATCTGGAGTACTGTGTGCAGTTTTGGCCCTCTTATCTCAGAAAGGCATTACTGCCACAGACAGACTGCGATGAGAGTTCACCGGGCTGCTTCCCTGGACAATGGGACTAACCACTGAAGAGAGTTTGGGCATACTGGGCCTGCATTCTCTAGAATTTTGACGAACTAGAAACCTACAAAATACCTAAAGGGAGAGATGAGGGAATCACAATATGAAATTTAGGTCTATGATGAGGAAAATTTATTTTTATTGGAGGTTTGTGAATCTTTGGAATCCTCTACCACAGAGGGCTGTGGAAACTTTTATCTTTGAGTATGTTCAAGGTAGCGATTAATAGGTTTCTGAGTTCCAATAGCATCAAGACTTATGGGGACAGTGTGGGCAAACGGCACTGAAGTGTTTGATCAGCCATGGTCATAACGAATTGGTGGAGTGGCTCAATACGCTGAATGGCTTATTCCTGTTCTTATGTTCCTATCGCGCTCAGCTTATTCAGGTCAGGCAGAGAGACTGAATGCTTCCAAATAGAGAACAACATATTGAGGGTGAAGATGGGAATCAAAGTGAATTGTGATAAAATTAGGTGGACTGGCCATACTAAATTATCCTGTCGTGTCCAGGAATGTGTCCAGGAATGCAGAGTTACATGGATAGGATAGGGGGTGGGACTGCGTAGGATGCTCTTTGGAGACTCGGTGTGAACTTGTTGGGCCAAGTGGCCTGTTTCCACACTGTATAGATTCTATTAAAGAAAACATTCTGGGAGAAAAATCAAAATAAAGTCTGTGGGTGAACTGCAGCTGCTTTCAAATAAACTTATCTCAATGGGTAAATCCCACTGTTTGAAGCTGTGCTGAATCCAACAACACGTGCAGGGTCCCTGGTTTAGTTCCTGATCTGTGCTGGTCACTGGGACAACAATGAGTGCAGCACAATGAACTTTCCTGCTCCCTGCCCCACTTAGTGCTGGCAGGACTCACTGAAGAGTTTGAGCACAAGGAGATCAGGTGAAGGCAACTGTGGTGCCACACACAACTGGCAAATTCTCAATCCAGGCTGACAGGTGATCACTTGGAATGAGGGGTGGGAGAGTTTCAGGTCCTTATCAGTACATGTGAAGGAGCCATACCTCAGTATAAATCAGTGACTGCCTCTAAGCCAAGGAACTGCAAACAGAAGGGAGTATGACAGAAAGGGCGCAGTGGGGAGACAGTGAATAACATATGACTTATGTAAATATACAGCTGCGCAATGTACAGTCATTACTCCAAATATTCAATGGTTTCATTCAGCAGTTTACCAAATTATCCTAACAGCGGAGATCGTGTAGACTCGAGAAAGAGACATCATCTCAGTGCAACATATACAACACTCAAACGGTTTGACATGGTTGATAATGAAAGGCTGTTATTCTGAGGTGGGGAACCTGAATATGGTTGTCCTGTCGGAGTAATGAGGTGACAATTTAGGACTGAGATGAGGAAAAATTTCTTCAACAAGAACTGTGAATCACTGAAATTCTCCACTCGAGAAGGCTAGAGGGTATTCACTGAGTATGGTGTGTAGGTGCCGGTGTTGGACTGGGGTGGATAAAGTCAAAAATCAAAACACCTGGTGTCATGTGACTTCTGACTTCATTGTGTATGTTCAAGACAGATATTTGGATACAGTGGAAATTAAGGTATTTGGTAAGGGGATCAAGGGTTATGGGGAGAAGTTAGGAGAATGGGGTTCAAATAGAAATCATGATCAAATGGTGAGGTAGATGGGCCGAATGTCCTAATTCTGCTCCTATACCTAATGGTCATGTGTGGGACAGTCTGGGAAAATGCATTTGGAAATAGATGCTCTCACTGAATGGGGAAGCAAGCTCAATGGGCCAAATAGTTGAATCCCAATTCATATGTCCTTGTATTCTTACAGGATAAACTACATTATCATGGGGACTTTTTAAGAATTCATTCACAAGATGAGGGCCTCATTTATTGCCCATCCCTAATTAACCAGGGAGCAGTTAAGATTCAACCACATTGTTGTGGGACTGGAATCACATATAGGCCAAACCAGGTAAGTGTAGCAGTTTCCATCCCTAAAGGGGATCAGTGAATCGGAGGGGATTTTCCCCTTGACAATGAATTCACGGTCATCATCAGATTCTTTAATTCCAGATATTTATTGAATTCAAATTCCACTGTGGCAGGATTTGAACCTGGGTCCCCAGAATGTTATCTGAATCTCTGGATTAACAGTCCATCAATAATACCACTAGGCCATTGCCTCCTCCCATATACTGAGCCACTGCAATTAATTGTAACACCCATGGAATAATCTAACGCAAATTTATTTTTATTTCAATTATTATTCATGGCAGCACACTGGAATACTAATTGCTCACATCCAATTTATTTCAACAGCAGCTGCAACATTCCCAGAAATCTGCCCCCTAATGTCACTAATGTATCAATCAGACAGTTATAGATCAGATAAAACCATGTGTGACAAAAGTGACGTTAATTTGTTTTAAATCCACTAAATGCTTGACTTAGTTAATCACAAATAATAATTAATGAGAAGCTCTAATGTCTGTTCTGCCTTTGATATCAGAGATAAGATACACTTGTGCTCCAGATTGTAAGGAATTTTGATGGAGGAGATAGGGAGAAACTATTACCACATGTGGGAGAGTTGGTAACTAGGAAACACAGGTTTAATATAATTGGGAAATGAACCAGAGGGAAACATGGAGAATTATTTTTTATTCAGATCTGGAATGCAATGTCTGTAAGTGTGATGGAAGTGGATCCAATAGTATTGCATAAAACAGAAGAGGATGGATTAATACTTTTAAAAATGCAGAGTTAATGGGTATTTTGATAGCCCTTTCAAAGAGCTGCTCCCGGCATGATGAGTCAAATGGTCTCTTTCAGTGCAAGTGACTGTGTGATATTTTTTCAATGAGACTAAGTTCAAGTTGGTGCAAAAGTGTGAAGTTGCTGACATTACTGAACCTCTCCCGTCGAATTTTGTCTCAGTTTCAATTGCCCACCCAACCTCTGTACCAGTACAAAAATAATGGGTAGAAACAGATTTCCTTCCCAGTGTATTTACCTCGTTAAACCACCACCCTCGCTGTCCACCATCCGCCATCTGCCAACACATCAGAAGAACAAACAGGTATTGCTGAAAGTGAGTTTTCCCTGGTTACAACAGCACATCAATCTCTACATGCTCACTGTAACTTTACGCGGTTGTGATCTTGCACTCACTCAACAGGAAGGACTTCAGCAAAGAGGGAGTTAGGAACTTGCATTTACAAACTGTACCGCCCCACGGTGCACTCTCAGACAAGTTAGGGCATTGATTAGAGACAGAGCTGTGCTCCTCTTACTCTGTTCAAAAGAATGCATCTCAACTCAGAGAGTTTGAGTGTGAAACACACCATTTCCCACCTCACCAAAAGTGATGGCAATTTAGTGCCACGGTGCAGCAATTTCTTGAATTTTCCTGAATGGATGGAGTCAGGCTCCTTTCAGGGAAGAGCCTTGCCAACTGACAGAAAGAGGGAATGTCTTCCCACCCCCACCCTATGCTAGGTGAGAACCCGCATACTGGAGAAGCAGTAGGATCACGATGAACGGTACAGCAGGCCGAATGGTCTACTCCTGTACCTGTTTTCAAAAAAAAAAGCAGACCGCATTGTGATCTGCTGCCCATCCTGCTGCCCTGTTGAGGGTTGGGACCTGGCAGCGGGGTGAAGGGAGGTGATGTCTGACGGACCATCATGCCGACAAGGCTCAATGTGACTGCCACCTGGTGCCCGTTCCGAGGAGGGGTGGGGGGGGGGCGATCTTGCTTGGCCTCACCATCGGAAATTCAAGACCCAGGGCCACAGAACCCCTGTGGTTGGGTGCTGGTTTCCTTGGGCTAGCGCTGACTAGAGCCAAGTTTTGTTCGCCCTAGGCACCCTGTACCTCTCGTGCCCAATGAGAGGGAAGGAGAGAGGTTAAATCAACTGTCAAGCTTGAGGTCAGCATATTGGGAGCGTGTCATTGAAAACTATGCCTGGCTCAGCTGACCTAGATGGAGGAGAAAATAACAGGTAAATTACAGGGTCCAAAGGGGCCAACGTAAAGAGACAAAAGAAACCTCTATACATATACATCTACAGAAATACGACTGTGTGGTACAGCTACTGCATACATCACATTATTGGAGGGTAACTTTACTCTAATCACACTTAAGGTCTAAACAGGACATTGGTTAGGCCACGTTTGGAATACTGCATTCAATACTGCTATAGGAAAGATATTGTTCAACTTGGGAGGGTTCAGAAAAAAGATTTACAACGATGTTGCCAGGTTTAGAGGGTTTCAGCTGGAGGGAGAGGTTGAATAGGCTGGGGCTATTTTCCCTGGACCATAGGAAGCTGAGGAGTGACCTCAAAGAGGTTCATAAAATCATGAGGGGTGAATAGTCAAGGTCTTTAGGGGAGTCCGAAACTAGAGGGCATAGGTTTAAGGTCAGAGGGGTAAAATTTAAGAAGGGCCTAAGGGATGACTTTTTCACACAGAGGGTGGTGCGTGTATGGAATGAGCTGCCAGAGGAAGCGGTGGAGGCTGGTACAATCACAACATTTAAAAGGCACCTGGATGGGTGTATGAATAGGAAGGGTGCAGAGAGATATGGGCCAGATATTGGCAAATGGGACTAGATTAATTTAGGATATCTAGTCAGCATAGACAAGTTGGACCAAAGGGTCTGTTTCCGTGCTGTATAACTCTATTCAGAAATGTTTGCTCCTTCGTACTAAAATCAAATGTCATTCAAGTTCCGGAAATAAAACAGCTGTGGTTTACGCTGTGTTTACTGAACCATGGTTTCCTCTCCTTTTGCTGAGTATTCCGTGTTCTTTCACCCTTCCATTCTCACTGATTCCTACTGGCATATGGCTCTCTGGACAGACTTACCTTGCCCAGCAAAGCTGTGTTGAGCCAGGAAAGGGATAGCTGGTGAGATTACATGAATTCCAGGGTCACTACAATCCAAATCTTCCTACCCACTGTCTAAATGTGTGCATTTTCCAGCTGCTGTTAATGTTTCGGAAGGGGAGCTCAAGCTGAAGATCCCCACTTCCTTCCCCATCTCACCTGTTCCAAACTGTGTGTCATAATATGTCTGAATAGGTTGCTCAAAAAAATAAGATTGGCTTGTCCCAGTAAGGGTAGATATTTAGGAAGGGGAGAGACAAAGCAGATTGGAATTTGTACAGAACTATAGTAAACTATTGTGGAAGATTGACCAGCTCCTGCTCCCTGCTTCGATAAATGGGTGACTAGTGCTGTAATACATATAAGACATGGCGTGAAATTTTGTTTGGTAATATTCTTCTGAAATGAGTCATGTTGTTGTTGAGTCAGAAAGTCCAGTTGTTGGGCACACCCTGGGATATCAATCGGATTCTTAAAGGTTCTGCCCTGGGGACAGCAAGAGGTGGCACAAAAGCCCGCAATATGTTGACAAAAACATAAATGATTGAAAGGGCAAATCCCTAGCGACTGTTTCTTCTGAAGCCCACTGGTCTTTCTAACGGGGACAAGGAGCAACTGTCTGGGGCAAGTGGGATTACTCTCAAAACCACAGCATTGAACGGCAATGTTAAAACCACTTCAAAAAAAGGCAGAAGTGAAGAACTCTCTATCTCACAAAAACAATTTGAATTGACCATTTTGAATTGAACATCAATAAATACGAGGCTGAGTGTCCTCCTTCAGTGCTGCAATGATTTTGAGATTTTTTTTAACCAGAGGAAGGTCTCAAGGGTTTTCGAGCTAAGTTAGGTAGGCGCAGATACGTTGTAGATCAGCCTTGACCTTATTCAATGGTGAAACAGTCTTGAGGGGCAGAATGGCCTGCTTCTGTTTGTATGTTCGAGATCTTCACCATCCCCGTCACCTCCACAAATGGGTGAACAAGCGCCAGGAAGAGCAAGCAATACATTCGACGGTGGTAGGATGTTACGGTTTTTTTGCCTCAGGGACTACTTGTTGCGATGGCAATTTGCAATTTTACAAGCATGTTGTAGTTTGGAGTTATGCAAAGCAATGACCGTGGATCCAATGTTTTTCCACCGCATGGCTGACCTGGAATGTCTCCTGCTTTTACTTCCTGCTACTGGTGTTTCCTGGAAGGATTTTCAGGTCAGTACTTAACTTTACAGACACTCGGACCTTGACCATCAAGTTCTGAAGACGGTTCACTAGTCCTGAAAGGTTAACTGTTTTATCTCCACAGATGCTGTCAGACCAGCTACATTTTCCCACCAATTTCCAATTCTGTTTCTGATTTCCAGCATCCGCAGTTCTTTGGGGGTTTTTTAAAGCCCTGGAGTGGGGCTTCACCTTGAATTTCCAGATCAGAGTCAAACATGCTGCCCACTACAATACAGGACCTCCCTCTAAATTTAGAGGAGGAAATGCTATTTTCAAAATAAGCACTAAATATGAATATATTACAGAGCCTGGATACCTCTAAGAGAGGGTAAAGAGGAAATACAAATTAGTGTCACACGTAGTACAGAGGCTGCATTTATATTAGTCTGCAGCAGTTAATGTTAGCAACAGATGAGCAGGGAATCCAGATCAGATTGCATGACAGATGCCTTGAGTAATATCAGTGAGGCAGTTTTTAAATAATCCTTGCCTGTCGAATGAATAACTGCACAAATGCAAATTTTCCTCTGATAAACTTCACAGTTGACATCTCCTCACTCTGCTTAAAGGCGTCATATCGCCAGTTCACTTTACAACTCTCAATCTGCACCTGTCCAAGTGTCATAGAATTGAACAGAAAGATGCAGGAGAGGGAGGGTGCGGGTGGGGGTGGGGGTGGTTTTTGGGTGTTGCTGACACTGTGACACTGTAGAAACCCAGTGACACTGCAGTCCCTACAGTATGAACATACCGGCACACAAGAGTTTGGTTACTGGTCCTCCCAGCATCATTAGAACCTGTCAGGTCACAAACAGTTTCCCTCTTCAATCTAAACTGCCATTGTGACACAGACTCCAGACCAAACAGGCCTGACATGACATCACAACATGTGATGATCTTCCATAAAGGTACCCATCTCACTTTCACTCACTCTCTGTATAATGGAATAAGTGTAGCATTTTGGTTACGTAACAGTTGTAGAATAGAATAATAAAATCCCAACAGTGTGGATGCAGGCTATTCAACCTATCGAGTCCACACTGATACTCTGAAGAGCATCCAAGGCAGACCCAGCCCCCTACCCTCTTCCTGTAACCCTGCATTTCTCATCCACCTAACCTGCATATCTGTGGACTGTGCGAGGAAACCGGAGCACCCAGAGGAAACCTACGCAGACATGGGGAGAACATGCAAACTCCATAATATACAGTAAAATCAGTAACAAGCAGATTATGTATCATATCGAATCATACAATTTTACAGGACAGAAGGAGGTCATTTGATCCATCATGTTTGTACTGGCTGCCGAAAAAGCTACCCAGCTAGTCTCACTCTTCAACCCCATCTTCATAGCCCTCTAGTTTCTTAGCTTAGAGACGTATAGCCCGACAGCACAGAGACAGGCCCTTCAGCCCAAACTGGTCCATGCTGACCAAAACATCCATCCATGCTAACCCCACTTCCCTGCACTTGGCCCATATCCTTCTCAACCTTTCCTATCCATGTATTTGTTGAAATGCCTTTTAAATGTTGTTAATTACCCGCCTCAACCACTTCCGCTGACAGCTCCTTCCATATGTCTACCACCCACTGTGTGAAAAGGTTGTCCTCAGATTCCCATGTATTCTTTCCCCTCTTACCTTAAACTGATGCCCTCTAATCCTTGGTTCCACAACACTGGGAAAAAGGCTGAGTGCATTCACCCTATCAATGCCTCTCACGAACTTATACACTTCTATAAGATCCTATGCTCGAAAGAAGAAAAGTCCTGGCTTGTCCAACCTCTCCCGATAACTCAGTCCTTTAACATCCTTCCTATAGCAAGGTGATCAAAACTGAACACAATTATCCAAGTGCAGCCTCACCAACATCCTGTACAACTGCACTATAACTTCCCAATTGCTCTACTCAGTGCCCTGACTGATGAAGCCCAGTGTGCCAAAAGCCTTCCTCACTGCCCTGTCTACCTGTGAATTCACTTTCAGAGAACCATGCACCTGAACTCCAAGGTCCCTCTGTTTCATTACACTCCTTAAGATCCTACCATTCACCATGAAACTCCTACCTTGATTTGACTTTCCACAATGCAACACCTCACACTTATCTATATTAAACTCCATTTGCCATTTCTTGGCCCACTCCTGTAGCTGATCAAGATCCTGCTGCAATTTCTGAAAACCTTCCTCACTGTCCACGATACCACCTATTTTAGTGTCACCTGCAAACTTACGAATCATGCCTTGCACATTCTCATCCAAATCATTGATATAGATAAGAAACAGCAATGGCCCCAGCACCGAACCATGAGGTACACCACTAGTCACAGGCCTCCAGGCCAACAAGCATTCTTCCAATATTACCTTTTGTTTCCTAGCATCAAGCCAATTGTGCCTCCAATTTGCCAGTGTTCCCTGGATTCCATGCGATCTAACCTTCCAAAGTAGTCTACCATGTGGAACCTTATCAAAAGCCTTACTCAAAACCATACAGATTACATCTACCAGCCTTCCCTCATCAAATTTCTTGGTCACTTCATCAAAGAAATTTGTGAGGCAGGATCTCCCACGCACAAAGCCATGCTAACTATCCTAATCAAACCCTGTCTTTCTAAAAGCATGTATGTCCTATCCCTTAGAATCTTCTCAAGTAACTTACCTACCACAGATGTTAAGCTTACTGGTCTATACTTCCCAGGTTTTTCTTTTGCAGCACTTCTTGAACAAGGTCACAACATTCGCTACCCTCCGGTCTTCCGGCACTTCACCCGTGGCTAACAATGATGCAAATATATGAGCCCAAGTCCCCGCAATTTCTTCTCTAGCGTCTTGCAGAGTTCTTAGATATATCTGGTCAGGACCAGGAAATTTATTCACCTTCATACATTCTAATATTTCCAACACCTTCTGTACTGTGATATGGACTGTCCCCAGGATTCGCAAGCTTCAAAATCTCCCCTCCCCCAACCGCATCCCAAAACCAGCCCAGCTCATCTCCACCTCCCTAACCTGTTTTTCCTCTCACCTCAAGCCACACCCCCATCTCCTATCTACTAACATCATCCCGCCCCCTTGACCTGTCCGTCCTCCCTGGACTGACCTATCTCCTCCCTACCCCCCTACCTACACTCACCTTTACTGGCTCCATCCCCGCCTCTTCGACTTGTCTGCCTCCTCTCCACCTATCCTCTCCTCTATCCATCCTCTATCCGCCTCCCCCTCTCTCCCTATTTATTTCAGAACCCTCTTCCCCTCCCCCATTTCTGATGAAGGGTTTAGGCCCGAAACGTCAAGTTTTCCTGCTCCTATGATGCTGCTTGACCTGCTGTGTTCATCCAGCCCCATGCTTGTTATCTAGGCTTATCATCTTAGTCTTTAGGGTATCACTGTAGGAGTTCCTCAGGGGAGTGTCCTAGGCCCAACCATTATGCACTGCTTCATAAATGACCTCCGTCCCATCACAAGGTCAGAAACAGGGTTGTCCACTGATGACTGCACAACGTTCAGTACCATTTGCAACTTCTTAAATACTGAAAGAGTCATTGTCAATACGAAATGAAACATGAGTAACATTCAGAGTCAACACAGTGTGGAGCTGGAGGAACACAGAAGGCCAGGCAGCATCAGAAGCTATATTCCTCCAGCTCCACACTGTGTTGTCTCTGACTCCAGCATCTGCAGTTCTTGCTATCTAAGAGTAACATACAGGCTTGGGCTGGTAAGTGGCAAATAATATATCCAACACAGAGTGAAAATCAATCACAGAATCCCTACAGCATGGAAGCAGGCCATGTGCACGTTCACACTAACCCTCAGAACAGCATCCTACCCAGACCCAACCCCCTACCCTGTAATCCTGCAATTCCCACAGCCAATCCACTCTAACCTGCACTCCTTTGAACTGTGGGAAGAAACCGGAACACCTGGAGGGAAACCCACGCAAACACGGGGAGAATGTTCAAATACTACACACAGTCACCCGAGGGTGGAATCAAATCCAGATCCCTGTTGGACCATAGCCATTCAAGAAGACAGCTCACCTCCACCTCCCCATGGGCAACTAGGGGTGGGCAATAAATGTTGGTTTGGCCAGAAGTGCACACAAGACATGAGTGAAAAGAAACACAAGTGCCAGGCAATGATAACCTCCAACAAGAGAGAATCTAATCATGACCGCTTGACATTCAATGATATTCCCATCCATGAATCTTCCATCATCAACATTCGTGGGTCTTTACTGGACTGAAACGTCAATGGACGAATAACATGAATGCTGGCGCTCCAAGAACAGATCGGCTGGGTATTCTGTGATGAAGGATCCAAGTCTTGACTGCCCAAACCTGTCCACAGGCATAACAAGGCATGGGTCAGGAGTGCGATGGAATACTCCCCATTTGCCTGGATGGGGTGCAGCTCAAACAACACTCAAGAAGGTCGACACCATCCAGGATAAAGCAGCCCGCTTGATTGGCACCACAATTACCACTTCAAACTTCACTCCTTTCACCACTTGTTCCCTGTGTAAGCACTGCTGAGGATGATCAGCTAGTTGCAGCAGCTTATTAAGCTTCCTTCATCAGCACCTTCCAAGCCTACAAGTGCAAACATGTGATAAACTAAGGGCAGTAGGTGCCTGAGAACAAGTGCACCCCGTCGAAGTTGTACACCATCCTGACTTGGAGCTATATTGCTGTTTCTTCAGTGTGTTATTGTAGAATTCCTTTTTGATGGCATTCTGTGTATACCTATACCACATGGACTGCAATGATTCAGAAAGGCAACTCACAATCACCTTTTTAAGGGCAATTAGAATTGGAAATAAATTTGGGCCTTTCCAGAGATGCTACCATTCTATGTATGAATAAAGTATACCAGATTACAGTGAGGATTACTCAACGCAGCTGTCTGTGTTTCCAGTGAGGGTCACTGCGCATGGATACTGTTTCCAGTGAGGGTCACTGCGCATGGATACTGTTTCCAGTGAGGGTCACTGTGCATGGATACTGTTTCCAGCGAGGGTCACTGCGCATGGATACTGTTTCCAGCGAGGGTCACTGCGCATGGATACTGTTTCCAGCGAGGGTCACTGTGCATGGATACTGTTTCCAGCGAGGGTCACTGTGCATGGATACTGTTTCCAGTGAGGGTCACTGTGCATGGATACTGTTTCCAGTGAGGGTCACTGTGCATGGATACTGTTTCCAGTGAGGGTCACTGAGCATAGACAATGCTCCCAGTGAGGTCACTCCACATGGACTCTGGTCCCAGTGAGATCACTCCACATGGACTCCGGTCCCAATGAAGTCACTCCACGTGGACTCCGGTCCCAATGAGGTCACTCTACACAGGAACAGTTTCTCCTGACAGGAGATACAATAATGAGAACACACAGAGTTAAGTGATCTGGGAAGCAAAAATATAAGCTTATTTTTATAACTGTGAGTTGTAATGATTTGGAATGCACTGTCTAAAAGGACAGTGGAATCAGAGTTTATAACAGATTCCAAATCGGCAATGGATACGTATATGAAAGAGAAAAATATTGCAGGTTTATGAGGAAGAGCACAGCAATGGGACTAATTAAATAGCTCAATTAAAGGAGCTGGCCCAGGAATGCTGGACTGAATAATCTTCTCCCCACTGTGACATGCAGCTATTCGTTACTGAAGTTATTGAGGTTGCTGTAGACTTCAATGACCAGCAAAAACAAGTGTTGGATCCTCTCAGATTCAAACCTGATGAAAGGTGGACAACCTCGCTGGTATCATCTGAGTTGGTGAAATTTCAATCAGCTTCGGGACGTCAAGAAAAGACCCCTTTGTTCTACTTCAAATGATATCACAGTGCCTTTTACATTCACCTGCAAGGGTAGATGAAGCCTTGATTTATGCAAGAAATGCTTTCTCTCGGTGCTGTGTTTGGAATATCAGCCCAGGCTTTGAACACAAGGGCCTGAATGGGACTTGAACTCATGTCCAATGGACTCAGAGGCAAGAAATTATCTAATTAAGCCCAATTAGCACTAATGCTGATGGAAAGGCCTCTGGACTATTCTAAGATGGCATTAGAAAATGTGATGGGTGAGTTAAGCAGGGTAAAATAATTAAAATTTCCCACTTCTGTCATCTCGCATTCTGCCCACAGGATAGACCATGTCCCTAGATGTTTGGGGAACACAGGGCCTCAAAATTCATTGCCCAGACCCACATGAACTACAACCATAAATTATTTTCTGTCATGGAAATTCTAGGCAATACGTGACTCCTATTCACTTTTACATCTCAAAACACTTCATGGAATGTAAATCAGTAAAATCTGAACTCTTTGACTTATTAGGAAAAGTGACCATAAGCTTAGTGAGGAAAGTGGGTTATAAGGACTATTTTGACGGGAGAGCCAGAGAGATTTAGGTGTTGTGTTATGTCCCATAACCAGTACACACTGTACCTTTAAGAAACACGCTTATACCACCACTGTATCGCATGTGACCTGAGGGATTAAAGGCCTCAGACTCCATCTCAACTGCAGCCACTTAAAGCATGACATGCTGATGGAAGAATGCTGCTAGTTGTCGCAATATAAGTTAGTATTAGCCAAGACACTGAAATACCTGCGACTGTGATTTGCGTACATGTTAGGAGCTGTAATAATTGTCCACTGAATCTTTCAGATCAATATTAGCCATGTCCAGACCCTATGTTCTGGGAGCTAACAGAGCTATTATCCTGTCAGGTAAAAAATAACTTGCTGGAGACAAAGGCCCATTTCACAGTGGGAGATCGTTAGGGAAGGAATCCCAAAGCTGATATCAATGGTGAATGCTGTTTGAGTCATGCAGGTAAAGACCCATCTCCCTGTCTGGTGTGGGGGAATCGATGTAGTCTTCATAGGCTATTCCCACAGCCTTCCACAAGTAACATTTATTTCCCCTTAAACACATACAGTTGTTTTCCCTTTTTGTGCTTTTTTGCTCTTGTTCCTTTAATCCCACACTTGGAACTTCCTTACACAAACTTACCCTGGGCTGATCATGCAGATCCAAGGTGGAGATGATGGGAATGTATTTGTAAGAACCTCAGGTATCAGCCTTCCCTGTGGCTGTGAAACTTATTTCACAGACTGGCAAAGAACCGGGGGGAGCCTGTGTCATACGTCAGATAGAGACCTGAGCTTCCAGCTCGCTCAGACAGGAATGTGAACTCAAGTAGCTCTACTGCTATACTGCCTTGGAGGGGCAATGGCTACAATGAGTGGATATCACAGTGGTCAGAACAGTTGGTGAAAAACATCTAACATTCTTTCCGAGACAGGTACCTGCAGAAGAAGCAAGAAGGTAAGAATGGAACAGGACAAGGTACTCAAGAAAGAAAGACTTCCGTTTGCACGGAATCAAAAAAGAAAGTGCTGGAGAAACTCAACAGGACTGGCAGCATCTGTGGAGAAAGAAAAGTTTTGAGTCCAATGTCTCTTCATCCTAAGATGCTCTTTTCTGACAGTTGCAACACATAGACTGCAGTGGTTTAAGGAGATGGCTCAATATCACTGACTCAAGGACACTTGAGGATGGGGTGAAAAAGACAGGCATTGCCTGAGATGCTCACATCCTGTGTCCACAATGACCAGAAAATACTATTTTTGGTATTCTCATGCTTTATTGTTCGCCTTATAAATATCAAATGGTCTGGCCATTCAATGACACTGCATTCCCAAGCTGTGGATCTGATTTGATTCCTAAACTTGACGCAGTTCCAGCCGTGGATCATTGTGCTAGTCCAGTGAGCAAAGGAGAAAATTGTCCTTATACTGAGTCATTCACAACCATAGGATATTTTTCAGTTAACTAAATTTTACAATTGGCTACAGTTCCCTGCAGTTAAAGAGAAGTAAATTATCTCCAATACCCAGCCTTGACCACTATCTAAATGATGCTTGCTGGGAAGGTGTCAGTGTGGATGTCATGTATGTGTAGGCTTTGACTTCCTTGTTGATGAGCCTATCTTTAATCACTGTTAATGGTATCCTGGGTGAGATATCAGACATTGACTACAGAACATCAAGTTCAGAACTTGAAGTTACTGCTTAAAAATAAGAGTTACTCATTTAGGACAGAGATAAGGCAATTTTTTTTTCCTCAGAGAAGAACAGGAATCTTTGGATCTCTTCCCCAATAGGCAGCAGAAGCAGAGTCCTTGAATATTTTTAATGCAGAATGTAGGTGCAAGTTGGTGGTGAGCTGCCTTCTTGAACAGCTGCAGTCATGTGCTGTAGGTAGCGCCAAAAAGCCATTAGGAAGGAAGGTCCAGGATTCTGATTCAATGAATCACAATATATTTCCAAGTCTAGATGGTGAGCGGCTTAGAGGGAAATTTAGAAACATAGAAAATGAGAGCATGAATAGACCATTCAAATCTTTGAACCTTCTCCACCACTCAGTATGATCATTGCTGATTATCCAACTCAGTATTATGGTCATGCTTTTTGTTCACACCTTTTGACTCCTTCAGCCCTAAAAACTACATCTAAATTCTTCTTGAAAACAAGAGGGCTGCTTTAATCCTGGGCAATGTCAAGCTTCTTGACTATTGTTGGAACTACATTCATCCAGGTAAGTGAGGAGGACTGGGGCAACACAGCAGTTCAGTTGCTAGCACTGAAGCCTCACAGCGCCAGGGACTCAGGTTCTATTCCACCCCTGGGTGACCATCTGTGTGGAGTTTGCAAATTTTCCCCACATCTGCATGGGTTTCCTCTGGGTGCTCCAGTTTCCTCCCACAGTCCAAAGATGTGCAGGTTAGGTGGACTGGCCATGCCAAATTGCGCATAGTATCCAGGGATGTGCAGGCCTGTTGGACTATAACCTGATGTTATGCGATTTCTGACTCAAGTTAGGTGGATTAGCCATGAGAATTACAGGTACAGGATAGGAAGTTTTGGATGCTTTTTGGAAGGTCGGTGTGAACCCAATAAGCCGAATGGCCTACTTCCATATTGTAGGCATTCTATTCCATCACACTCCTGACTTGTAGATGATGGACAGGCTTTGGGGAGTCAGGAGGCGAGTTACTTGCTGCGGGATTCCCAGTCTTTGCTGTGCTCTTGCAGCCGCAGTATGTATGTGGTTCGTACAGTTCAGTTTTTAAACAATGGTGGCCCCCAGGATGTTGATACTGCACCAATCCTTGGACAAGTGAAAAGATGAACACGGAAACAGATCTGCAGTTGTGACTGAAACCACTATTCATTTCACAGAAACATTGATAGTTTAACCAAGTTCAACATTTACATCTTTGACAGCATCATTCCATTTCGCTGACAGGCAACACAACCAAGGAAGACATTTGTAAGCGACTTTAAATAAATAAATTTAATTCTCAACTTCCCTGTGTTACTTGGAGATCTGGGTATTCATTCCCAATCTAACATTCAGCAATTTATAGCGATGGTACCTTTATCAATAACTTCAAATGACAGTGTGGCTTCCTCAGCCAGTACAAAGTTCCGCAAATCTAGAACATCACAAATATCCTGCAGATGACGGTTCCCAATAAAAGGAAGCCTGAGCCTTGTAATCAGATTTTTAGACATATGCAACAAATTGTACAGCAACACACACTGACCCCAGGCTTAAATGCGCTTGCAAAAGGCTCTTGTGATATAGTGGTACTGTTTCTACCTCTGAGCCAGGAGGTCCAGGTTCGAGTTCTGCCTGCTCTGGAGATATATAATGGATTCTCTGAACAGGATGGTTGGAAAATATCGAAATGTTCTCAAGCTAAGGAAAACCTGGAGGGTTTTGACAGCTGATCACTGGTTTTGGACTAACAGTGATGCAGTTGCGAACGTGAATTTAACACTGATGTTAAATCCAGCTGACTTTGAAGGTCTATGATGTGATATCAGTTTATAGTTGGGATTGTCTGGCAATCTTATTGTCAGCTGTCTTTCAATGTTAGGACTCTTAACTCAATGCCTATAATGTTATGGATTCAAGACCCATATCAGAGGGTACAGCACAAAACAATTTGGGCTGCCACCTCACTCCAGCATTGTTGGAGGGGCTGCTTTTTTATGAGATGTTAAGTGAAGACCTTTTCTGTTCTCTCAGGTGTACTTTAAGGATCCTGCAGCACTAGACAAAGTAAGAACAAAGAAACTCTCCAATCCCCTGGACAATGCTTATCATTAACACAGGTTGTGTGGCCATGATCACTTTGTTACATGTGACAGCATACTGCGTACAATCCTTCTCAGGTTACAACAGTGTTTGTAGCTCAAAAGTAATTCATTAGTGGTTTGAGCATAGTGAAAGGTGTTGCATAAAAGCGAATTCATTTTCTTTTTACGACTGGCAAGTCAAGAATTCTATTCCACAGTGTTGGGGACAATTGCTGGAAGTCAGGTTTACGCCAAGATCTACACTGGAGAGCTCCCAACAGACTCTGATGTGAAATCCTTCAGAAAGGACGTGACTCATCTCCCTTTCCATGGTCTTCCAATGACTCTCAGCTCCTGACTGGAGTTCCCTTGTGATCCTTCTGATAAAGAAACATGCCTAAATAAGCACACAGTGGAAGGTAATGGAGGGTGCAGATTTAAATTCCCTCCTCCTTCAGGTGATTGAGATGTCACAAAGCATTTTTGAAAACAAAAACTGGAATGCAACAGCACCAACAACTTGCATTTATGCGGTGCTTCTCGGTCACATAGCATCCCAAGGCCTTTCTCAGAAGTGTGGTCAAACAAATCAGTGATGAAGACGTTAAGGTTGGCAATCAAAACATTGATCAAAGAGGAGGTTTTAAGGAGGCTTTGAAACAAGACAGGGAGATGGAGTAGTGAACAGTCTGCAAAATTTCACGAGGACTCAAATGTCCACCTGGAAAAGTGCGATTATTATTCCTAAATTGGATTGTTCTCGAGAGTTCAATGCTATAAGAAGTCCCATTGCACTACTTTGGACGGAGTGAAAGGGAATGCTCCCAATTCTCCCTCAAGCAACATCTGCACAAAGCAAATTAGCTGGCCAGCATCACATTATGCGTTATGTAAAATGGCTGCCACACTTCCTATATTAAGTACAGTACTGCGTTCTGTGATGGAATCTGTAGTTTGAGTTATAGAGTTATACAGCACGGGAAACAGACCCTTTGGTCCAACTTGTCCACACCGACCAGACATCCCAATCTGATCTAGTCCTATCTGCCAACATTTGGTGCATGTCCCTTTAACCGTTCCTATTCATGTAACTTGCATTTCTTTTCAGACAGATCCTCCAGAAACTGTGCAAGTAAACCAACCCTCTCATTTTCTGAAGAAATATTTGGCCAATTCTATGTAGAAGGAGACAGAACCGTCAGAGACCAGCAGACGAACGTGAATCCAGTAGTGCAGTACAGGTAGGTTGAGGAAGATACAGGCTGGAACCAGAAGCTAAGAATGAACTAAGATATAAAGCAGAAACTTCTCGTTTTCGCTCCAAGTCTGAAAGGAGGGAATCCCACACCCTAAGATGTGAAAGCATGCCAGATTTCTGAAAGCTGACTCGTCGTAAGTGGGCTTTCGGCAGAATTAGGAGCTGGGATAATGAAGTCCCAGCTGTAAGAGCAGCCAATCAGAGGTCAGCAACATCAGAAGCTAGCAGATCTACTGTGGAGCTGTGGCTGTTGCTGGGGCAACACTTCCCAAATCTCAGAATCCCACAGTAAGGAACCATCCAGAGGGCAGAGACATGTTGCTCGGGGGGACCTCAAAAGGTGGGTGTTGATGTGGCTTCTTGGTCAAATACCATCGCACATATGACATGTGCTTCCTTATACATTAGCCTATGTTCTTGTTGATACAAAATGTCTTAAAGCTTATTAACAACACTGTTATAAAATCTCAGGCTTATGCATTGTCTGGGATTTGTGTTTTCATACAGTATATCTACATTATATGACTGTAACATTACACCTCCCAGTCTGAGTTGACTCTGTTGCACTGCACTGTGGAGGTGAGGTGAGGACCTTTATAATTTATAATCAGTCATAATTTCCTTGTTAATTCATGTTTTCATTATTTTGATTCTGCATTTTAAGTGTAGTAGGTTAACTAAGACATAAGTTAATGCTTGTTTTGTTTGACTCTTGCATGATAAAAAATTATTTAAATTGTAGGATCTTGTGGGTTCATTTTTTCAATTGATAATGGAGGTTACAAATTTTGCTTTAAAGATAAATTTACTGATCCTGAATGAGGATATAACAATGAACAATAAATTACCATACAGCGTCCTGACCTTAGGAAAACTGCTGTATAAATGCAGGTCCTGCTGTTTCTTTCTGAGCTAAATTTAACTAAATGATAAAGTTTGCCTGTTGTTTTCCGATGTTCATACAGCCATATCTTACACTCCAAATGAGAATGATTCTCAGGCACAGGGCCAATGGTTAGCAGCCAGTAGAGTGATATTAGTGCATGGAAATTTTGTCTGGGGTTTAAAACTGAAGCTTGGCTTACTCAACGGATCCACTTTTTTAGATCCACTTTCTAATCAGTTTCACAAATGTGCTTTCCTGTTGGAATCCAGCCAACTTTGCTGACTATGTCTGACGATAGTATTGAGGTTTGGCTGAATTCTACAAACCTCTGGCTCCATCAGGTTTCTGCAGGGACCCAACTGTGAAGAAGTCCCCTTCCGCTGAACCAGAGGTAAATCCAGGCTCACATTCTTCCCTCCACTCCTCCCTGCAGGGTCCAATTCCATCTCAACATCAATGATAACAAAAAACAACTTGCGTGTGTATCGTGCCCTTGATGCAGTGAAACATCTCACAATTGTTGTTAAGCAAGCTGCAATATCCAGCCACATGAAGGGACATCAGGGCAGATTGGTCAGAGAGGAACTCAGAAAATGGATCCTTTCTTTCAACGGGATGTCAGCATGGCTGGCAAGGCCAGTGATTGTTTCCCATCTCTAACCAACCTCGAACTCAGTGGCTTTCCAGGCACTTTCAGAGATGACCATAGGGCTGTGGGTCTGGAACC
Source organism: Ginglymostoma cirratum (assembly GCA_024137785.1). Lineage (NCBI taxonomy): Eukaryota > Metazoa > Chordata > Chondrichthyes > Orectolobiformes > Ginglymostomatidae > Ginglymostoma > Ginglymostoma cirratum. Next base: position 2,358,121 of record JAHRHZ010000288.1, read on the forward strand.
TTACGTAAGCCAGATTTCCTTCTTTAAAGGACATGAGTGAACCAGACGGCTATTTACAAAAATCAATGTCAACTTCATGGTCGCCGTCAGTGAGACTAGGTTTCTAATTCAGATTGATAATCTGAGTTCAAGCTCCACTCACCACTTTAGGATTTGAACTGATTAGCCTGGGCCGCTGCGTTACCTCTGTCCAGCGACATTACTGCTGTGCTGCCATTTCCCCTCAAAGGAGGAATAAGAGATACTGAGGGGAAAGAGTTAGGGCTGAAATTCCAGCACTTTTGGTCCAGGCAACTGAAGACATCAATGCAGGAGTGATTAAAAATGAAATACACACAAAACCAGTAATATGCTGATGCAGTGGACAAATTGGTGGGGTTGGCGGTTAGGAGGGACTGTTTGGTGCTGGATGTGGCTGGGAAGATAGTGAAGATTGACACTATAGAGGGATTTCAAACACAAAAAGGAGCCATGCAGGATTTGGTGTAAGTTAGAGTAGGGTCAGCATAATTGAAATTCCATGATTGTTAATTCAACGCATCTCCACTCCTCCAACACTCACTTTCTCTCCTTCCCTGCAACAATGACCCAGTTGAAGTTCTGGTTGAGTCATTGTTATTTATAGATGAGGCTGGACTAGTGATTATTCAAATGGCAGCAACCAATTCCAGTCCCAGCTGTCTGGGTGAGCACTTTCCAACAACATGGATCAGGTGTCGTAGCTTTGGCTGATATCTTCACCCCTCTCATGGTGAAATGCTGAAGTGTGTTGTAGCTTCTCTGTCACCAACTTCAGGGAGCTCAGCTAGAACAGGAGAGGAGGGGCTGGCCATAACTCAGTCATGAGGGCTCTTTTCTCTGAGTTGCAAGATTCTTGAATTTAAATGAAAGGGAGGCAACAGCCTAATACTATAATTGCTAGACGATTAATCCAGAAACACAGGTAATGCTCTGGGGACCCAGACTCAAATCCTGCTACAGCAGATGGTGGAATTTGAATTCAACAAATAAAAACACTGGAATTAAATGTCTAATATGACCATGAAATCATTGTTGATTGTCAGAAAAACACACCTGGTTCACTCATGCCCTTTAGGGAAGGAAACTGCCAACCTTTACCTGGTCTGGTCTACGTATGACACCAGATCGGACGGGATTAGGGATGGATAATAAATGCTGGCCTAGCCATCAATGTCCTCATCCTATGATTGAATTTTTTAAAAAACCCAAAAGTGCATAATAAGTTTATGAAAGAGGAAAAGTGAACATTTAACTATTTCCCTATTTCTGGTTTCCAGTTAACACAAGAAGATGGGAAATAGAAGCAAGGACGGGACACTCGGCCCCTCAAGCCTGCTTCACCTTTCAATTAGATCATTGTTGATCTCCTGTGGTCTGAACCATTGTAACCTTTGCTGCCCTTGTTGATCAAAAATCTTTCTCACTCAATCTTGACTATTTCAATGATCCAGCCTTCACCGCTTGCTGGGAACAAGATTTCCAAACAGTAGCAACCCTCTGAGAAAGGTAATCTGTCCTCACCTCTGTCTTAAATAGATTACCCCTATTTTTAGGCTGTCCCTCTTAGCTCTAGACTTCTACCGTAAAGAGCGGAAATATGCTTTCAGCATCTATTCTGTCAAGCCCCTTCAGAATTTTGCACACGTCAATAAGATCAGCATTCATTCTTCTCAACTCCAGTGTTTATCAGCCCAATCTGCTCAATGTTTCCTCATAGGAAAAGCCTCTTCAACCCCGGAATCATCCTAATGAACCTTCCCTGAACTGCTTCTAATATAAATACATCCTTCCTTAACCAAGGAGACCAGAACTATACTCAGTACTCCAGGTGGGGTCTCACTAATGCTCTGTGTAGATGTCTCAAGACTTCCATACTTTTATGGAAAAGAAGTGTTGGGGTGATGTGTATAATGTATATAAGTACATGAACAGGAAGGGTTTAAAGGGATATCGGCCAAACACTGGCAAACGGGACTAGATTAATTTAGGATATCTGGTTGGCATGGACGTGTTGGGCTGAAGCATCTTTTTCCATGCTGTAACACGATATGACTCTACGTATTAATGTGGATAAAGCATCAGGGAACTTGCAGGAAAACGAGAGTCTGTCTGGCCTTGTATTAAAGGCCAATCTTGAGTTTACCTTCTTAATTGCTTGTTACATTCACATGCCAACATTTTGTGATTCATGTACAAGGACACCCAAATCCCTCTGTACTGCAGCATTCTCTGGGTAATACAGAGGCTAATACTCTCACAAAATGTATGTACAGGAACGTATCTACAATTAACCTGGCTGTCAAAGCATTTTGCAGCATCTACACTTTCTATTCCAGAGCTCTGTTTCATGGAGTAGCTAACTCAAAGACAACTGTCAACCATACTTTGACAAATTGGTTTCCATCTGTTCATGACTACCAGTCAAACTACAAAAATGCTCCCTAATGTTGAAGAACAACATGTCTAAGGGTATGTTGGTGCAGTAGTTACTGGACAAGTGATCGAGAGACCTGGACTCAAACAGAGAACCACAGTTTTGATTCCAGCATTGAACCTGTTTTTCTTTATCCTGGAGGTATCATTAAGGGGTGTGCTTTATGGCTAAGGTTGTACACATTGAGAAACACAGTCCTTTTTATTGAATGCTTAGTCTTGAAACTGAATCCATGCCTGCTGGTTCTGACAACGTTTCTGCAACCACCTGTAACCCACAATGAAATGAATGTTACAGAGCTAAGAGGTGCATCTTTAGATCACCAGGTGTAGAGCTGGATGATCCCCTTCATACTGCGTTGAACTCTCTGTTTCTGGTGAGGTCTTAGGGAGGCGTCAGGAACTCCCTGATAAGATGCAAGGTGAAGGAGGAAAGGCGTGGATAGGAAAGATGAAATGGGGGAAACAGTCAGCAATAATTTACTGTTTTGCTCCGACTGGTTATTTGAATCAATATTCAGTTTGTGGGTGGCTTCAAAACCCGTTGGTTGATTGGGCCAATAGTCTACTAGTTACATTAGAAATCTATTGGTTGGGTGGGTTAATAAGTTCCACATGTCCACCTCAGAGATATCAATGAGTTTGGAAGTGGTAGGCAACAGTTCCAACCTTTACAAGGTCACCCTCAACAGAATGTGAAACAACTCAGCTCTTGATAAAGACCGAAAGCGAATGCTGTAAATCGGAAACAAAATCAGGAATTGCTCGAAAAGCTCAGTTCTGAGAAAGGGTCACTCAACACAAAATGGTAACTTTGATTTCTCTCCACAGACGGTGCTAGACCGACTGAGCTTTTCCAGCAACTTTTGTTCTTGTTTGTGACAACTAGGCTCTTGCTGGATTGGTGCAGAGATAGTAGGAACTGCAGATGCTGGAGAATCTGAGATAACAAGGTGTAGAGCTGGATGGACAGAGCAGGCCAAGCAAGATGTTTTTCCGGAGGGAGGAGGGTAACTTCTTCAGGGTAGGCATCCTCAGAAGAGGCTTCGCATTGGGGTTAAAATTGTTTCAGAGGTAGTAGAAACTGCAGATGCTGGAGAAGAAGGGTCTAGGCCCGAAACGTCAGCCTTCCTGCTCCTCTGATGCTGCTTGGCCTACTGTGTTCATCCAGCTCTACACCTTGTTATCTCTTGTTGTATTGTGGTGGGTTCTAGGATTTGGACTCTCGCTGGTTGGAAACAAAACACGAAGACTCTAAACCTAACCAAACGTGGGGACACTGAATGATGGGTGGAGATTTAAGAGTGGGGCAGACACTGACAAAAAGAAATACCCAGGTCATCTAATGCTACAACCAATTGAAAGCAAGGTATTTCTCCCTCAAAGCAGTGAGGAATATAACTTCAACTCCGTAGCAACCTACAAGATAGTAACACTAAGCTGGGTTTAATGGAAATCTGAGCATGCTCACCACAGGCTGCAATGGGGTCCCAGGCATCATAGCATTGGCTAACTGCATCTGTTGGGCCAACATGGCCATGTTTTTCTGCTGTATCAGGTTATTGCGTCCATTTATCTCCAGCTGCGTTTTTAAGTGGGGTGGAGGGTGAAGGTACTTGCAGTTTTCTCTGGAGCAGCGACCCTAAAGGAAACAAGAGGTCAAGGGTGAGCGAATGACATCTGAATCCAAATGTGCAAACGAGCTGCACGACAAGACACATAATAATGTCCCCGCAATAATAACCAAAAAAGAATCCCCCTCGTCCTCACGTACCATCCCACCAACCTCCGGATCCAACGCATCATCCTCCGACACTTCCGCCATCTGCAATCAGACCCCACCACCAAAGACATTTTTCCCTCCCCACCCTCATCTGCCTTCCGGAGAGACCACTCCCTCCATGACTCCCTTGTCTGCTCCACACTCCCCTCCAGCCCCACCACACCCGGCACTTTTCCCTGCAACCGCAGGAAGTGCTACGCCTGCCCCCACACCTCTTCCCTCACCCCAATCCCAGGCCCCAAGAAGACTTTCCACATCAGGCAGATGTTCACCTGCACATCTGCCAATGTGGTATCCTGCATCCGCTGTACCCGTTGTGGCTTCCTCTACATCGGGGATACCAAGCGGAGGCTTGGGGACCGCTTTGTAGAACACCTGCGCTCAGTTCGCAACAAACAACTGCACCTCCCAGTCGCGAACCATTTCAACTCCCCCTCCCATTCCTCAGACGACATGTCCATCCTGGGCCTCCTGTAATGCCACAGTGATGCCACCCGAAGGCTGCAGGAACAGCAAATCATATTCAGCCTGGGAACCCTGCAGCCCAATGGTATCAATGTGGATTTCACAAGCTTCAAAATCTCCCCTACCCCAACCGCATCCCAAAACCAGCCCAGCTCATCTCCACCTCCCTAACCTGTTTTTCCTCTCATCTATCCCCTCCGCCCACCTCAAGCCCCACCCCCATCTCCTATCTACCAACATCATCCCGCCCCCTTGACCTGTCCGTCCTCCCTGGACTGACCTATATCCTCCCTACCCCCCTACCTACACTCACCTTTACTGGCTCCATCCCCACCTCTTCGACTTGTCTGCCCCCTCTCCACCTATCCTCTCCTCTATCTATCCTCTATCCGCCTCCCTCTCTCTCCCTATTTATTTCAGAACCCTCTTCCCCTCCCCCATTTCTGATGAAGGGTCTCGGCCCGAAACGTCAAGTTTTCCTGCTCCTCTGATGCTGCTTGGCCTGCTGTGTTCATCCAGCCCCACACTTGTTATCTCGGATTCTCCAGCATCTGCAGTACCTTTTATCTCTAATAATGGCAACATTTTATTTTCAGTTGCTGGCCATCACATTAAACACAGAGTCCCCGCTTCACTCCTGCCAGTAAAAATGGTGCTTGTGAAGGTAAATGATCAGGCTCAGCACACCTACTGAGCCTCAGATTACTCCACTCCTGCCCACCCAGAGACCGGACGACGAACCTGATTGTGGAATTTTGCTAGAATTCCACAAACGGCAAGAATGTTACTGCCCAGATTTTGGTCACCATACCCATGATCCTTTTGAAACTAGCAGCCCATGAACCCTTGTTTCATATTGCATATAATTCTCAACACTTAAAAGGTCTATGTTCAGTCAAGAAGTTCTCCAGTTTCCCAGAGCACCCAATGAATATGGAGATCCCTTCTTCTCTGCGCCTCACAGGAACAGGCCATTCAGCACATCGGACCTGTACTGGAGTTTACACACAAAACCAACCAACCTTTCCCCAAAGCTCCAATTTCCGTTCAGCAAGGTGAAGCTCTCCTACACTGAAGTTCTTTCACCTTGAGTTACTTGGATAAAAATAAGACTGTTCATTTTCTGAACTGAACTGACCCCGCTTTATATAATCAACCGCAGCATGGAAAAGTGGTTAACTCTCCTCTGAACACAAACCAATACTGTTCAGACATTTCAATCACTGCCGCTCCCAGTGGAGAAAGAACTATCTAGTGGGCAGTGCTAGGATCGCAAGGAGGTACCTGAAGATCAAGTTTAGACACAGTACCAAAGATTTTAGTGGGGGGAGGAATCAGCATTGTTGGGAGAGGTGGGTGAGGGGGTGTGGCTTTGGAGGGCAAATAGGGAGGCACAAAGGCGAGGTACCTCTTGAGGATGGATTCCCCAATGTGCCCTGCATCCCCACCCCCGAATGATATGCCCACTTTCATCTCTGCCTCTTTAACAAAGTTGTCAATTAAAGGCCTTTCCACTGTTGCCTGTCTGTCATGCCCTGTTTATTCTGCCACTTAAGGTGGATTGAGGATCCTCAGAGGGCAACAGTTGGCAGGCGTGCTGGTGGGTACCCTTGGCATTCATGGTCAGAGGTGGTCAGAGAGGCGGTGGGTGATCCACCCAATATAGTTTACAGACCACCCCCTCCATTTCCCAGCGCACCCACCATTATTCCTCACTGAAAACATACCCGTTGGGCATGCTGTATCAGTCAGCACGATGCGTTCAGCTGAGAGATAAATATTGGCCTAGACACCAGGAAGATCTCCCATACCCTTCTTCAAAATAATGCCATCACAGCCACCTGACAGGTTAGACAGTGTCTCTGATAGTGCAGCTCCCAGAACTACATGGCAGTCTCAGTTTGGACTCTGTTCTGAAATATCTGGACCAGAACTCACAAGACCCAGCTGTGGCAATAATACAATGACAGGCTCTAAAGCCTGGACTTACTTCTGATGTACACTGCTGGGGCTAAACACCACTACTTGAACATGGAGACAATCTGGTGAGGGCTGAAATGCACAACGTTCAGGGGGCTAATATATTGGTTGACTCGACAAACTTTCTTGTTTATATCGTTCACGGAATGTGGGCATCGCTGGTTGGGCCAGCATTTGTGGCCAATCCTAACTGCTCCTTGAGAAGGTGATGGCGAGCTATCTTCTTGAACTGTTGCAGTCCATGCAGTGCAACATATTCACAACGCCCTTAGGGAGGGGATTCCAGGATTTTGACACAGCGACGGTGAAGAAGCGGTGATATATTTCTGAGTCAGGATGGCGAGTGGCTCAAAGGGCAGCTTGCAGGTTGCAGTGTTTCCATGTATTTGCTGCCCTTGTCCTTCTCGATGGAAGTGGACAATGGCAACATATTTGAACACCTTTGCACAGTACATCTCTCCATGTACTCTTCCCAATGAAATTAAATCACTCTCATAGAACTTGCACTGTACAGCAGTAGAGCAGAATACGATCACAGGACATGACAAAAAGCTTGTTGTCTGTTGTTGACTCTTTCACATTTATCATGCACAACTTCCATGACCTCTATTTAAAGTCCACAATTTCCTTTGTCAATCATTCCATTTGGTAAATATGTTTGTTTTTAGACTGTCCAGGAAAGAATCCGTTTGATAGCCCTTCAACCATATGGACTCCACCTCCAATGGCAGCAATCTGAGTCACACAGGAATGCAATAGCACTGGAGCCCTAATAGGTATTAAATACAATGACCACACAGTTCCTGTTTTCATGACTCAGCTCCTGACATTTCACAACATACCCTTGAGAAAACGACTGATTACTCAGAATCGATATGAAGCATCCCCTGCAACTTGACACTACAATTTCCCTCTCCCACTCCCTGCAAATCTTCCCTTCCCCAAATGCATCATGCCAACATTCAAATATAACTTGAAGTCAATTTCGAAGGCTTATTTCCTACCACATTCAAGGTGGGGCTCTTCAAGAGGTCATCTTAACCTCACTCCCCAGGCGGGAATCCTACACAATCCACTGGGGATCCAATGAGCTGGGAAGGATTGTTTAATTCTCAAAACAGCAATCCATCAGCTCCATTGGAGGATCAAATGAGGTACAACAGTTGAGGCCCAAGTGTCTTGTTGTAGCATGAATGGTGAAAATCCCTGAAAATCCCAAGTTCCACTTCTGAGCTTGCTACTTCCAATTCCAGAAGTCTCCATTTCAATCCCATTTAGGTACTGTAGCTGTCTCAAACCTTGAGTGCGCAGAACAGACCAGGTTAGATCAGGTCTGTTACCGTGATAGCTAAGGTATCCCTTTGGAGAGCTGAGTTGGTTGTGGTCTCAGGACATGATCGGGCAGAGGGCCAGATGCCCTTAGGAGAATCAGATACCCATAGAATGGGATGTGAGGGGCTTCAAGTACCTTAGTCTGGTGCACCTTGCAGGTCTGGGTACCCCTTGGGCTTGTTAAAAGTAGACAGTAATATTCTTGAATGAAAGCTTTATTTTATGCAATGCTGTCGTCAACAGACATACACATTTATTTCTTAACAGTATGGCTCTTGAGCTTTGCCAATGGTGAAGACTGGTTGAACTGGCAAGGAATAGGGAAGCAAACAGTGGTAGAGACACAAGTTGGCATAAGTCAACATAGGCTATAAAGGGCCATGGGAATGAGTTGGGGTATGGATTAGCACAAAAGGTATGGAGGAACACGGGGGTTGATACAAGCATATGGATTGGAATGGTTTAGCATGGATAAAGCATGGGGCACACATTAGGAGGAGGAAAGGGTATGAGGGGTGAGAGATACAGGTCTGCTTTTGCTTTAATTGGTTTTGTTTGTTGACACAGGGTTGGTGCAGAGAGACTGACTGTGCATCCCAGCCTGTATCCATAGCTGTCAGTCTGCGCCCTTGTTTGGGGTCTCCCAGTCTGGGCTCCCAGGGAACTTTGCCACTCAAAGCCTGAAAATCCCACTTACTGGGCCAGTTTCTCCTGGGATGGGAAATCTACAGTCTGCAATCTGACCTTGCAGCAAGAACTAAGGCCCTGGTGCTAAACCCAATGTTGCCAGTCTCACAAGGCCTGGGTTGGGCTCATTCTGCTCTTGCCAGTTGGTCACTGTTAGCCCATTCCTTTACATGGAGTCATTGTCAACACTGGAGAATAGAGCAGATAGGCGAGGGAAATGAGGATAAAATGCAAACTGAGTGGTGGAATGTTATCAGTCTATTTGGCCTGATTCCATGCCGTAAACACAGTGCAGGAAGCAAGAAACTCTGATCATCAATGGAATCTCTATTTAACATTCCAATTTAGATTAATCCTGAAGACTTTAATCAGCTGGTACCATCTTCACACAGTGTCAGACGGCTGGTGCTTCAAGCCTTGCACTGGGATTTGTGTGTGTAATTGATGTTGGCACTTTCAAAGGCTAAAACTGGCCAGCTGCATCTGGGCCACAAGGACCACAGCCAAGTCAATCGTGGTGGTGGGCTGCAAAGCCTGACAAGCCCAGATGGAGGTCAGTGTGAAGCCACGGTCAGCAGAGTGATGCCCCGTGAACCTGGGTAGGACTTTGCCCAGTGCGGGTAAAAGAGTGCCCAGGGCAGGGGAACACCATGCCCAGTACAGGGCAGAGTGAGACCTCGTGGGGAAAGCCCAGCGTGGAGTGTCTGAGGGCCCATTGCTTGGGAAAGGACTGTAATGTTTAACGTTTAACTTTATTTCTTTATTTTTCTATTTTAGTACCTAAGATTTTGCAACTAGGTCCCTTTGTACCTAAGAATGCACCAGAAATGGTGATGCTGTACACTTTTCACTGTACTCCTGTCCCCCCATACTTGAGCACAGGTGACAATAAAACTCAATCTAATTCTAAATCTAAAGTGGCATGCATTGTTGCTCTCTTTTTCTTCTTCCTTCTTTTTTCAGACTGCCAGCCAGCAGGATTTGTCAATGAATTCTCCTGCAGGAGACTAAGATTTCTGGAAGAGCCTGAAGCGAGCCAGGATTCCTGCTTTAAACAGGAGACCTTTAGTGACATTGCAGGTTCAATAGAGGGATTTCATTGTTGTGATGAATTCTGGGATAGCAATGCTTCCATTATAGTCTTTTCTTTCTCTCTGTGTCGAGTGCCAGAAAGTGATAGACTGCTCGCTATCATCAGCACAGTAAATACACTTGACAAATCCTGGTCTCCTATGACAGATTTTGATGGATCTGTTCATAGTTTAGGGCTTGGGGGGTGGATAATGGTTAAAAGACACAGGGGTGTGGTTTCCTATTTTCTGCGATTAAGTGTGGGGTTTCAGACAAACATGCTAGTCCTTCTGCTGATTTAACCCGACCTATTGTGCACCAATCAGCCCATTCACAGCGGACAGCTAGAGCTCAGGCAAGCTTCTTGGCTTACTGCAGGCCTTGACACTGAATTCCCTGGTTCTTAGACACCAGCCATTGAGGTCGATCCCTTAAAGGATCCAGTGACAGGAAGGTAAGCATCTTTTCTCCTTGTTGAGGACTGAGTTTGTAGAGACACAGGTGTCAGGTAGGAGTCAGAGGGAAAGGCAAGGGTGCGACTCTCAGAGGTCACCATGCTATCCATGGCTCTGACTGGGAAACGAGTCACCTTTCCTCCCTGCTGGAAACACAAATACTCAGGGGCTTTGTGTGAAAGGGCTGTTGAGGTCCTTAAATTGTCATTAATCAGCCATTTGAGGGTCTTAATTGTTCATAGGTCAAGGAAGCCCCCACTGGGAATTCCCACCCAGACCTTAATTGAAGATGTGGAGAGAAGGAACAAGTAATACTCTCAGCGTAATTCATACAATTACAACTCCTACTTGGCACCCCCAGACGGGGAGAATTCTGATGACGGTGTCATTGGGATATGATTGTGTATGGAATGTCTGTTTGCATGTGGTTTAAAAAAAGACTAGGCAGTCCTGTCAGTTAACTGAAGCCTGAAGAAAGCCGGAGAAAAACCAAGAAAATGCCAACTGCCCCACAAAGGCTCCAGTGAATAGAAACAAACATGGACCAGAATATCGAATGTTACAGCACAACCAGGTGGCATTGGCTCACTCTGCACGTGCAGTTCTATCAAGAAGCTTTCCCATTCATCCCATGTCCCACCTTTTCTCTACATCCCTCAACTTGTTTTTCTTTCTTGACTGTATATATATAAATATATCTTTCGAAAGTTACTTTTTAATCTCTTGAATTCAGTTCAATCCTTTTTGGCTGCACATTCCAGATCATAACAACTCACTGTGTCAAAAAAATTCCTCACTTTCTCATCGCCCCACATCTCCCCACCTCTATACCACCGGGCGGTTCTTTTGTCAGCCATTTTAAAGTGGCACAGTGGCTAAGTGGTTAGCACTGCTGCCTCACAGTGCCTGGGACCTGGGTTCAACTTTACCCTTAGGCGACTGTCTGTATGGAGTCTGCATATTCTCCCTGTGTCTGCGTGGGTTTCCTCCAGGTGCTCCAGTTTCCTCCCACAGTACAAAGGTGAGCAGGTTGGGTGGGCTGGCCGTGCTAAATTGTTCCACATAGTGCGGGGTAGGTGGGTTAGCCTTTTGGGAAATGGGGGGTTATAGGGATAGGGTGGGAGCCTGTGTGGGATATTCTGTGGAGGGTCAGTGCTGATGTGAGTGGCCCCTTCCTGCATTGTAGGGACTCTATGATTTTAGATGTGTGCTCACTCTCCTGCCAGTGGAATCAGTTTTTTTTCCTCTATCAAAACCCTTTCTAATTTTGAAGGCTTTTTTACTAAACTTCCCCTTAATCATCCCCGCTGCAAGCATTTCCAGTCTGCAAACCAAACAAAATCAGTTTGATGGTGCAAGAGGCTGTTTCAATGCCAGTTCTACCAACTCGATGAACTTTAAAACAAGTTACTGTCTGTTTATTTTCTGGGGATGTGAAGCAGACTTACGTTGATGATGATGGCTACAGCCTGTAGTGTCTCTGATGCCAGTCAGTTCTGTTGAAATGTTGTTGGTTTGTTTAAGGGTAATGAATAATGCAGGGAATTTGAATCAAATAGCCTTGTGTGATCTGTGAATCTTGAACTGGTAAAGTTAGTGACGGAGGTAACGGAATTGGAATGTGAAAGTGAGATGGGTGAGACACGGATACCACATGATGTTTTCCTCAACCAGGACATCAACAACTTCACAAGCCCAGAATGTTCTACGTAGCCAGTCTGGCTCAGGTTAACCCCATTTGCACCAGAAACTCATTCCAAGGCAAAGGGTAAAAAGGGATATGGTGGGGATGGGGACGGTGACGACGGTGGTGGTGGGTGGACAGGCATTTCTGTCAGGGTCTTGAAGTCAGGGTCAACTAGTGTTCATGACAACTCATCATGTCAGGAATCATTCATCCAGGCAGCGACAATTCCTTATCTGGCCAATTAGTTACTGTCTAATTAAAGAAGGTGGGCTGGCAACAGCACTTTAGAGACGTTCCAACATGGAAGCAGCCAGTCAGGGAGAAAGTTGGCCACTTCCATCGATAAGTTTAGAAACGACCATAGGTGCCGGGCCACCATTGTGCAGGGGTAGATGTGTGGCAGCAGCTCTGCCCAGCCGGGGAGGGAGAGAGGGTATAGAAGCCCACCCAGAGTCCTGGTCTTCCGGTCTGCCACTGTGAAGTCAGCTCCAGGCAACTGACCTGTTTTAAATGCCCCCTGAGGGCAATGCAAGGCTGACAAATGCCTCTGGCAATTGGTCTTAAACAGTCACGAACTTATCTCAATTAGGCACCCACTAATACAAGAATGACATGGAATTGGGATGATGCTAGCCAGTAAGTATAACACCCTGCATTCCAAAATTACCTCTGTTCTTGTCTGACATGGGGGTGAAAATTCTGCCCTGATATTTGCTATTCCTTTCAGGAATGTCTCCATCATTACAAATAATTAATTATTTTGAAGTACAACAGATCCTGGAATCATAGGACAGCACAGCACCATAAGGGGCCATCAAGCCACTGAGTCTTTCACAGAGTAATCATTTCGTCCCACTCCTCTGCTCACCCCTCAGATATTCCTGCCATATTTTTGCTCCTTCAAATATTTATCCTACCTCTTTGGAAGGTTACTTTTAAACTTAAATATTGTTAGAACTAGGCTTTTGTTTTAAACCTTGGACTGATCAGGACTAACTTGCAAGAAATCAGGCTTTGAAAGGGAACACCAATTTAAACAGCATGAGAAGAGGGTAATGATTGGTTGGACTATGGAGATACAGTTGGATCTGACATCTGCAAATCTTGTCTTGCTGATGAACTCCAGACCAGGCTGGAAGTCTCTGTGGTCAGACTCTTGCCACGGTAAGGGCAGAAGTGATCGAATTTGTACCCTTCACAGTATCAGGCACAGAATCTTAACCATTTGTTGTGTAGGTAATGTTCTCCCTCCGGTTTCTTCGGGCACTCCTGCTTTAAATCTGTGCCCTCTGCTTATTGACTGTTCACCTGCTGGAGTCCTTTTCTCTTCAGTTTATCCTTCATGATTTTAAGCAACTGGATCAAACCTCTTCACTTTAATCAATTAATGGCAGCCGCTGTTTTGTACACAGGAGGACCACTCAGACAGAAGGGAGTGGGATAAGCCATATTTTGGCGTGGATTGTGGAAGGAAAAAGATTGAGCAGGGTGCCTGCCCAGTGAAAACCATGGGAATCTGAAGATCCACCTGAGCCAGGCCTCCATTGTACATCTTAGCTAAAAGACAAGGCATTTGGAACGCTTGGCTTCATTGGTCAGAGCATTGAGTATTGAAACTGGGATATCATTGTAGCTGTACAAGACATTGGTGAGGCCACTTCTGGAGTATTGTGTATGATTCTGCTACAGGAAGGATGTTATTACAATGGAAAGGGTACATAAAAGATTTAGAAGAATGTTACCAAGGCTGGAGGGTTTGAGTTATATCAGAGGCTGGATAGGCTGCGAATTTTTTCCCCGGACTATGGGAGGCTAAGGGGTGAGGATTGTAAAATCATGAGAGGCATGGTTAAGGTAATAACCAAGGCTTTTTTCCCCAGAGTGGGGGAGTCCAAAACTAGAGGGCATAGGTTTACGGTGAGAGGGGAAAGATTTATAAGGGACCTGAGGGACAACATTTCTCATGCAGAGGGTGGTGCGTATATGGAATGAACTGCCAGAGGAAGTGGTAGAGGTGGGTACAATTAAAACATTAAGAAGGCATTTGGACAGGTACATGAATAGGAAGGGTTTACAGGAATATGGGCCGAATGCAGTCAAAGGGGACTAGTTCAGATTAGAAAACCTGGTCAGCATGGACGTGTTGGGCTGAAATGTCTACTTCCGTGCTGCATGACTCTATGACTCCATTTCAGACCAAGATGAACAGAGGAGTGACAGGTTTCCTGATTATGAAATCAGAAAGAAAAACAGAAATTGCCTGAAAATCTCAGCAGGCCTGACAGCATCTGTGGAGAGAAATCTGAGTTAACGTTTCAGGTCCAGTGACCCTTCCTCAGAACGCTTCTTATGAAGTCGTTAGGTTCCAAGAAACACTCATGTGGGCTGAAGCTTTTATGGCTTTGAAAAGCCATGAAGCTAGGGGAAATCACAAAGTAGCCGTAGTGGTGTCAGGTTTCTGCCTGAGTGAGTGACAGGCAGCTTGAAAATCAAACCAAGGATTTATGTAACAGGAATCAGGTAAAGCCTTGCTCTCAATGGGGCATGTTCTGTTTGGCAATTCAGAACATATACTTGTGTTGAAACAGGTTTCTGGGAATACAGCGGAGACTGAGTTAGTATGGTGTAAAATAACTAGAAAGGACAGTGAACAGAAGACAGGAAGAGTAAGGGATTAAACAAGACTTGTTGCTACTGTTTCAGTTTTGCGAGAGCCCACCCAGATGTATAAAGGGTTCTCCTTTATTCATTCACAGGATGAGGGCATCACTGGCCAGGCAGCATTTATTGCCCATCCCTCATTGCCCAGAGGGCAATTAAGAGTCAACCACATTGCTGTGGGTCTGGAGTCACATATAGGCCAGACCAGGTAAGGATGGCAGTTTCCTTCCCCAAAGAACATTAGCGAACCAGTGGGTTTTTCCTGACAATTGACAATGGATTTGTGGTCATTGTTAGTTTCTTAATTCTGGATATTTATTGAATTCAAATTCCACCATCTGCCATGGCGGGATTTCAACTTGGGTCCCCAGAATGTTATCTGGGTCTTTGGATTAGCAGTCCAGCGATAATACCGATAAGCCATCACCTCCCCCTTGATGAAGGGAGTCTCTGAGGGTTTTGTGCCATCAACTCTACCATGACCCTGGAGTGAATTTCAGCTCATAGGTATGCACCTTGTTGGTGTTAATTATGACTGGAAACTTAGATTGGAATATGGCTGCTGGTCAAAGAGACTCATGGGAATGGGAAGTGTGAGATCCTAAATCATGGAGCGAAGATGGAAAGGATGCAAGAATGTACTTGGTGTCATATTTGTGTAGGGAGTGTTGTGAATACTTGTAGTTACATGTTGCATCATCTATTTAAAGTGAAAGTCACTTGCTTGCTTGAAATATCATTCACCTATTAATTAATGCTTGAATTATGTTGCTTTTAATTGGCTTGTTACGGTAAAGGTTTTTCCAAAAATGCACCTTTGTCCGTCAATTTTCGGTCCGTTAGGTTTGTAGCAATTTCTTTTTTAAGAAGTTAAAGATCTTTGCCGAGATCAGGCAGCAATAATCTGACATTGAGCACCATCTTTGTGCGATATGTAACGGGAGCTGCCATGCTTTTGCTGAAGTGTCACAAATGTCAGATCAGTACCAATCGGCACTTGTTTCCTAATTTATAGCCCAAGGACTTAACAGCAGGGTCTAAATTATTCAGACCATTCTGGCCATGCCAGGAGCATTAACACCCTTTCAGTGACTATCAGTGTTGCGCAGGCTGCTGACATGGGCAGAAATTAAGGCTCACAAACACAATTAAAGTCTACGGACAGATGTGTAAAACTATCAGGTATCGGGGAAGGAGTTCATGGCTTTTAACCTCTTTGCAGCTACGATGCCAGTCATCAACTGGAACTCATTGCAGGGCGCCCAATTCCCAGAATGAAATAGGGGACGCTCTGATTAGGAGGGTCATGCTGTGCAGGAGTGGCGGTCATTGCGAGGGGGTGTTGCTGGTGGCCTGAAGACCAGGGTGGGGGTGTGGAGCTGGTGGCAAGGCTGACCTTCCCACAGGCTGGAGATTAGGGGCAAAAGGCATTCCTTACAGGATGTGGGATATCAGACAAAGTAAGTCTGAGACTGTTGGCACCCTCTGTCGTTCTGATACCTCATCCACTAAATTGGCCTCAGGACTCATTCCCTGCAATGACGACATCCATGTCAAGGTGAGTCCCTTTACAGTGGGGAGAAAGTTTCAACTTGGTCCACTTCATCCACAATTAAAGTCAATGGAGGGACCGAGGGATATTAAAGCAGAATGCAAAACTTGATCCCATGAGATTCACTGCCTGGTCACTGAGGTTAAAATTCCCCTCGAAATGACTGACCTAATTTTAGCGTAACTATGAGCCCCCCATCTCCCTCAGTCTTCATTGGGTTATGTGCCTCATTTGAGAGGGCATTTTGGTGGGAAGTTTCTGATCGGTCTTCATTTCTGGATTGCTCACAAAGCTCATAATTTTAGAACCAACAAGCAAAGGTGTGTTGACCTGGCTCAGTGGATACAGCATTCCCCTCTGAATCAGATAATTCTGTAATTGAGTACCTTTGAAGTGCTGAACACCCCTGGCACCCCACTTCAGGACTGAGGGAGTGCTGCACTGTCAGCGGTGCTTTCTTTCAGATAAGGTGTCAAACAGAAGGTCCAACTGCATGCTAGGTTGCATGTAAAAATACCATGGCATTACTTTTAAGAAGTACAGGGGAGTTACTCCTGGTGAATAGTTATCCCACGACCAACAGCATAAAAATCATACGATCAGGTCACATCACATTACTGCTTCTGGGAGTTTGTTTTGAACAAATTAACTGTTGCGTTTCCTACATTAATGCATTGACTGTACTTCAGAAAGTGCTCACTGTAATGTGCTTTAGGGCTTTCTCCTTACATAATTTGTTTGATGAAGTAACAAAGAAGAATGGTCAATGCTGTACTCTTCCCTAGAATCTTGACAAAATGCATGGGATTCAAAGTAAGGAGGCAGATTAGATCCAAAATAGTCCCAGCAGCAAAAAGCAAAGGATCAATGAGCATTCTCGTGATTTGAATCCTGTTTCTAATACTGTAGTGCTCATTCTAGATCTTTTGTGGTAACTAATCAATGACTTAAACTCAGATTTAGGGAGTTGATTAAGAAGTTTGCAGATGATCGTTGAATCATTGAGTCATTACAGCACAGAAGGAGGCCACTTGACGCATTTGGTCTATTTCAGCTCTCTGAACAGAGATCCACTCAGTCCCATTCCTATATTTCATCTCTGTAGACCTGCATGTTTATTTCCCTCAAGTGTCCATGCAATTTTCTTTTAAAATCATTAATCATCTCCACTTTCACTACCCTTGTAACCACTGAGATCATTATTGTTTGTTGCACAAGTAAATGCTTCCCTTCCGATCACTGACCGCCAACCCACTCCTGCAACCCTTGCCCAATAAATGTCAAGTCTTCAGCAATGAGGAAGGAAGCTGCCGACTACAGGAAGATATCAATGGATCTGGGCAGATGCTCAGGGGTACAAGATGGCCTGGAGGTATTATCACCGGACTATCGATCCAGAGACCCAGGTAATGTCTTGGGGACCCAGTTCAAAACCTGCTTTGAGGCAGATGGTGGAACTGAATTCTATAAAACTCTGCAATTAAAATTCTAACGATGACCATTGTCAGGGGAAAACTCCACCTGGGTCATTAATGCCCTTTAGGGAAAGTAGCCGCCATCCTTAGGCCTGATCTGGCTTATGTGTGACTCCGGACCCACAGTAAAACTGTTGACTCTTAACTACCCTCTGGGCAATAACTGCCGTGACTAATTGCAAATAATCCAGGAACACCCTCATCCCACGAAGGAATTTAAAAAAAAAACCACTGGCAAATGCCTTTTGACCCAGAGAAGTGGAAGTAATGTACTTGAGAAGGATAAACAAGGCAAGGGAATGCATAATAAATAATCAGATGCTGAGAAAAGGAGCCTGCTCACAAATGGATAAAGTGCTTAAGAAACCACTTTCCTTTATTAACCAATGCATAATAGATCAGAGCAGGGAGACTGTGCCAGAACTGTATAAAACATTAGACTAAACATGGAGCACAGAGTGCAGTTCTGGTCATCATTGGCAGGAAAGATGTGAGCGCATTAGTGAGAATACTGAGGCGATTTACAAAGAAGTTGCCAGAACTGGAAAATTTTAGCGATGAAGAAAGGTTGGATAGGACATGATTCTTTACCTTAGATTAGCAAAGTCTGATGAAAGACTTCAGGTGCGTAAAAGTGTGAAGTGACAAGGCAGAGTGGACAGGACAGACCCATTTCCCTGAGCAGAGTGTCAATTACCAGGGGACGGATATTAAAAATAATTGGTGATACCGTTGCAGGAGATTGAGGAGACATTATTTTCATAAAAATGCCTGTGAGGGTTTGGAATTCACTGCCCAAAATGCAGACTGAGGCTGCAGTAAGCATTGAGAAAGAACTTGGACATGCAGTTGAGGTGCACCTTTAGATGCTGTAAGTTAATGGACTCGGAGTGCAGAAGTAGGTACAGTCTTTGTCAATCAGCATGGCTGTGATAGGCCAAACGGCCTCTTTCCAAGACAGAAACTTCAACAATGTGTGCACTTTTGTGTGCAGTTCTGGAATCCACATTATAGGAGGGGGATGAGTAAGCACAGGAGAGGGTGCAGAGGAGATTTATCAGGATGCTGCCTGGGCTGGAGATTTTCAGTTATGAAGCCAGATTGGATAGGCTAGGGTTGGTTTACCCTGGAACAGAGGAGACTGGGAGGGGATATGATTGAGATGTGTAAAATTATAAGGGGGATAGACAGCGTAAACAGGAAGGAACTGTTCCCCCTGATGGAGGGATCAATGACCAGAAGGCATAGATTTAAGGTAAGGGGCAGAAGGTTTAGAGGAGATGTGAGGAAAATCTCTTTCATCCAGAAGATGGTGGGAATCTGGAACTCACTGCCTGTAAGGGTGGCAGAGGCAGAAACCCTAATAACATTGTAAACTTGTTCGAATCACAACTTCATAACATTTAAGAAGAATTAAGATGTGCAGTTGCGATTCCAAGACTGTGGGCCAAGCGCTGAAAGATGGGATTAGAAGTAGTAGGCGGTTGCTTTAACGGCACAGATGCAGTGGGCCAAAAGACTTCGTCCTGTGGTGTAGAACCCTATGACTAAATGATAATTCTTCCTGGGTTTTCTTCCACGAGTGTCCATACACCAGCCATCAATGCCTGAAAATCCTCGGCCAATTCCCATTCCAGATGAAGCATCAAGATTCACAAACCAGTTTTGGTGTCAAGATGATCTAGTTTGAGTTTGCAAGAATTTCCACTTAACCCAAAAGTTAATTGTTCCTTTGTTAGGAATAAACAGACTGGTTGACTAGAACCCAGCCAGCACCTTGAAGATTTACTCCCTCCACCGGTGACACACAGTGGGCAGCAGCACATAATCACTGCAACAAATGGCCAAGCATTCTTGTATAGCACCTTCCAAATCCACATCCTCTGTGGACCTTGAAGGACAGGGCAAAAGATACAAAGCCTCCTTTGATCCACACTTCATCCTGACTTGGAAATATATTTCCATACCTTCGCTGTCATTGCGTCAGATCCCTGGAACTTCCTTTGGATTTGCCACATCGCAGCAGTTCACGGCACTTCCTGGGGGCAATTAGGGATGGGCAATAACTGTTGGCCAACAAGTGCCCACACTGCATTAAAGAATTTACCTGTGCATGCAGCACTGGGATTGATTTGTAAAAAGATCAGAAGGAAGACAGATTGCTACAGTGCTGGTGGTTAAGATGAGCGATGTGTGCACTCCCTTTTGCTACAGAGTATAAACACGATTATTCAAACAGCTTAATGAATCACCATTAAGGCGATCATTTGTTTTGAGATTGTTTTGACTTCAATTCCCATAATGAGTGATAATGAGTGACAGACCTTGACTGATCAAATGCTAAACACCTTTGCACTTTTCTAATTGCAGGAGAGATCATTTCTGGCACATGGTGTATGTAAATTTAACGTGAATATTTTTCTTAGGCGGGGGTGGTTATTACAGTGAGGGATCTGTATGTAATTACAGAACATTTAATTAATTCCACGCTTTCGTTGAGAAAGAGGCAAGAATTACATTGCACAGTAAAGGCATGTGAATCTGGCACCCCCGCTTACAAATCCTTGCCTGAAGTGATGTCCAGCAGTATTAGAGCTATCCCTTTTCTGCCTAATTAAAACAAAAACACATAAATGCTGAAAGTCTGGAATATGCGGTACATTATCCAGGATCTGGAAGGGGAATACAGGCTCGTCTTTCAGGTGCAAGCCTTCAGATTTCATGAAAGCTGCTACCTCAGAAGCAGGAGACTAATTCCAATCAGAGGAAGGTCAATAACCATACAGCACAAATTAAAGATTTAACTGGAGGGGAGATCAGGAGAATCCTCGTTGCCCAGCAGGCTGTTCCGAACTGCAAGACCCCGCTGCGCTGGGTGGTGGAAACAGATTTCACGACAATGTGCATGAGAAAACTGGATCTTTCTACTTAAGAAGGGCTAATTTTCTGGGCTGTGACGAAACAGCAGGAGTCATAGAGTCACACAGCACAGAAACAGACCCTTCGGTCAAACTCACCCATGCTGACCAAGTCTCCCAAATTATATTAGTCCTACCTGCCTGCGTTTGCCCCATATCGCTCTAAACTTTTCCTATTCACGTACCTGTCCAAATATCTTTTAAACGTTGTAACTCTACCTGAATCCAACACTTCCTCAGGCAGCTTATTCCACATAGGGGGCCACCCTCTGTGTGAAAAAGGTGACTCTCAGGTCCCTTTCAAATCTTTCTCCTGTCACCTTAAAAAGTGCCCCTTAGTTTTGAACTCACCCACCTTCGGGGAACAAGATCTTCACTCCTCACCTTGCCTTGAGAATCAGGCGGAGTCAGAGACAGCCCAGGAATACTGGGCTCAATAGCCTCCCTCATTTTTCTATTCTGTTGCTGAATGCTGTGCCCTTTTGGACACTGACTGGTCTGTTGTGCATTCTCAGCACGTTCTGCCTGTCAAACTGCAGTTTCATTTTGACCTTGGTTCAAACTTGCTTCAATCCATTGGCTGTAGGGAGATTCGGTATCTTTTAAAGTGTGGGGGCAGACAATGTCACTGCAGTCCCCTGAGAGCTGAGGCCTGGGACTCAGTCTCCTGCTCGCTTTGCTTCAGCACACATCAAGAGTCTGTGACATTGAATTCCAAAAGCAATCTCACAGCAGAGGCAGAATTTCAAACATTCTTCTTCATGAATATTAAAGCTGTTGCACAGCGAACCAGCCTCGGTGATTTGTTTTTGGGTGGGACAGGAGGTGGGGGAGTGCGCAATATATCATCAACAGAAACACTTTTACTTTCAGTTTTCAGGTGCCCAGCACATGCACAACTTTGCCCCAGTGACTGTTTGTGGGTTGCAATGACTTGCATTTCTGCAGCACCCTTGATGCGTTGGTGATGTCCCCTAGGTGCTTCATTGATGTAATGGTCAAACAAAATATGACACAGGGGCAGTACAGAGGCTCAGTGGTTAGCACTGCTGCCTCACAGTGCCAGGGACCCAGGTTTGATTCCAGCCTCGGGCAAAAGTCTGTGTGGAGTTTGCACATTGTCTGCGTGGGTTTCCTCCAAGTGCTCCAGTTTCCTCCCACAGTCCAAAAATGTGCAGGTTAGATGGATTGGCCATGCTAAATTACCCATAGTGTCCAGGGATGCCTCGGCTAGGTGGATTAGCCATGGTAAATGTGGGGTTATGGGAATAGAGTGGGGAAAGGGGTGGCTAGGTCTGGGTGGGATGCTCTTCAGAGGGTCAGTGTGGACCTAATGGACTGAATGGCCTCTTTCTGCACTGCAGGGATTCACTGACTAAGCCACATGGGGAGGTGCTCGGGTTAAAATTGTATCAGAGATAATAGGTACTGCAGATGCTGGAGAATCCGAGATAACAAGGTGTGGAGCTGGATGAACACAGCAGGCCAAGCAGCATCACAGGAGCAGGAAAGCTTGACGTTTCGGGCCTAGACCCTTCTAGG
>JAHRHZ010000288.1:2380582-2398427 GCA_024137785.1 Ginglymostoma cirratum
CCTAGAAGGGTCTAGGCCCGAAACGTCAAGCTTTCCTGCTCCTGTGATGCTGCTTGGCCTGCTGTGTTCATCTAGCTCCACACCTTGTTATCTGGGGAGGTGCTCGGATAGGTGACTGAAAAGTATGGTCAAAAGGGTAGACTTTAAGCACACTGGGAAGGGGGCCACAGGCGGCAGTGGAAAGGTTTGGGGAGGGAATTATAGAGCTATAAGGCTGACACAGATTACGACTAACAGCACTTCAAGAATCACAAGTGCCGCTGTTTTCACAGACTGTTGGCTAAGTTCACGTAAATGCCTTCGGCCCAAGGAAGCAATAATTTGCTATCATCGTGGTGGGTCTTAGGGGAGGTTGTGGCCATGGTCAGGATCGATTGAGATTGCTGAAAGATAGGCTGATGGGAACTTTGCTTTTAATTAAACAATCTTCAAACTATTTACTGGAAATCACGAGGCTTAATACTGTACCATCTCTCGGTTGCCATGTGATCTCTCGCATCATGACTAACGCAGACTGACTATTTACAAATGTAACATTAACGCTTTACACCACAATTAGTGTCCCTGAACTTGCTGAGCTCCTCTGAGTTAATAATGGATATCTCAATGTACTGTCTTCATTTTATAGATATTGGTAATCCATTGCAAATGAACTTACAGCTTAATAGGCCTAAGGATTGAGTCAGACCGAAGAGGCTAATATGCAGGCACTGTCTGCATGCTCCTTCTGTTCCAGACTAATGTCACTCATCGTAATCATTAAAGGCTCCTCAAAATGAACCCGGGATACTCCCCAGAAACACCCTACAGGCCCATTATGTATGGAGACGGAGACAGGAGGAGGTGCAGGTGTTAGAAAGGAGAGCGAAAAGAAGTAGTATAGAGGGAAAGGAGATGATGGGAGATGATGATAGGTAAGAGGAGAGGTGGAAGGGTGGAGAGAGGGGAGAGGCAGGTAAAGCAGTATGATAACAAGGATTGGAGGCAAAAGAAGAGGAAATGCAGGAATGGCAAGGGCAGGAAAGAGGAGCTGGGGCAGGGATGTAATGTGTTATGGTATGGATTTCAAACTATACAGGTAGTGTATCTTTAAGACAATTACATAACATTACAACATCTGATATTATGAAACCACTTGCCTTCAGTAACTCTCTCTACGTCACAGCATCACTGTAGTCCATCAGTTTTGTGTGTTCCATGTATAGTAACATCAGTAACCAGAGAACCCAGAACATATGTGTCAGTCTGTTTTCTTGTTGCCTTGTAAATAGTGAGTGTTGTATATAAAATTCATGATATCCGACTCAACAAGAAGCCAAGTACCACAGTATATGTTATATGGGCAAACCATTAACTGCATCAACAGAAGTATCGGAATGATAAGCAAATCAGTGGAGAAGAGAGTGGAAGAGAGGTAAAGGACATGGGAAGGGAAGAAGAATGAGAGGAAAAGTGAAGATACAAGAAGGAAAGGTAATGGAAAGATGAGATAGGGAGGGGCTGTCGGGGGGAGTGGCGGAATAGATTGTTTCTGGAGGCAGTCAGGATTGCAATGCTGTGATGTAAATGTAGGATCCAGACTGACAAAGCACAAGGAATATAAGCTCTAGTGAGTGCCTGACAGTGACACTCATCAAAACAGCATTACCAGAGAATACAAGGGATCACTATTGAACACGTTTCGTGTTCAGCACAGGACTTTAGGCAGTGATCAACTTGAGTCAATCACTCATACTCATCACAGCTCATTATCACAGTCTTAACAACACCCACGCAATAAAGTACCGAGACTAATGATCTGAATCGCAGATGACGGCATGTGATAGAGCATTTTCAATGTTACTTCCATTCCCCAATTAGATAAATCCAGTAAGTCAAAAACTTAGATGTTTTTTACATTCATTCATGGGATGTGGGCATCCCCAATTACACCAGCATTCACTGCCCATCCCTCAAGAGTCAACCATGTTGCTGTGGGTCTGGAGTCACATGTAGGCCAGACCAGCTAAGGATGGCAGTTTCTTTCCCTAAAAAGCATGAGTGAACCAGATGGGTTTTTCCCAACAATCAACACCAGATTCATGGTCATCATTAATCCCAGATTTTTATAGATTTCAAATACCTGCCATGGTAGGATTTGAACTCTGGTCCCCAGAATCTTACCTGGATTAACAGTCCAGCAATAATACCGCTAGGCCATCACCTCCCCTATTACAGTAGACACTGTGAATGTAATCCTTTCCTTTGTGGCTGTTTGACAGGAACAGCACATTATGTTTGCAATCGATGCTGCTTGCCCAGTTGTTGCATATTAAAAGAATCCATCAACAATTCAGCCTCTAAAACTTCCTCCCAGCTCATGTTAAAACATCCTGCATCCAAAAATGCCAATGACCACGACCAATGCACACTTCCTGCTAAACAGATTGACACCTGAGAGAGTAGCCTAGCCCGCTGGCCGGAACAAGTGCCTAGCAAGTTTAATCAACCCTCTCAAAAACAAAACACTGACTATATACCAACATTTCATGGCTTGGGGTGATTTCAGGTTGCTAACCTTTGTGGAAAGAGTGCCAAAGACTAGTCATATGGGATTTGAAACATTAACTCTGTTCCTTTCTCCACTGATGCTGCCAGACCTGTTGAGTTTCTCCAACATTTTTATTCTATATCTCCAGCAACTGCAGTTCTTTGCTTTTATATGACAGAATGTGAGCGGTTAGTGGATAATTTGACCATTAGGGGTAAGCTAATATAGATCAGGGTTTCCCGAAATTGGGGGGAGGGGGAGGTGGGGTCAGGACCAACATTCCCGCTAATTTATTCTTCCGCTCTGTGGACCTATGAGGTCTGTTGCAGCAGCGGTTTCCACCTGTGGTAGTTACTGTATTGGCTGCACAGCTTCGGGGAAACTTTAGTTTTGGGATCACAAGCTCCAAGGGAGCGACTGTTATCATGGAGCTCCCTATCTCCCTCCCCACCACTCCCTGCCCCCCTCCCCCATTCCTCTTCGTTCTCATTTCCCTCTCCCAAGCCCCTCTCCCTCCAATGCCCACACCAAGGGATTGAGACAAATTTCAAACCTCAAATTAGGGTCACAATGTTGGATAACATGCAGGAAACTATGAACAGCAAGAGGCTCTTCTATTTGGACCTAGAAGTGGTTTTCCTTCACCACACGAGGTCAATCAAGTCCTGTAGATTCCTAGAGTTAAACAGCATGGTGGTAGCAAATTTCATCATGAACAGTAGCTAATGGAGCTGCCAAGGCTATACAATAATTATAGAATCCCTACAGTGCAGAAACAGGCCATTTGGCCCATTGAATCTGCACCAACCCTCCAAAGGACATCCCACACAAATCTCCACCCTATCCCTGAAAACCCACATTTCCCATGCCTTGCCCACCTAATCTGCACATCTTTGGACTGAGCATCCACAGGAAACCCACACAAACACAGGGAGAACATATAAATCAACTCCACACAGACAGTCACTCAAGGCCTGGATCAATCCATGGTCCCTAGCATGATGAGTCGGCAGTGCTAACCACTGAGCCACCCTAATCTCCCATGGCAGATGGCGAAATCTAAATTAAGTAAAAATCTGGTTCCCTAATGAATGAAGAAGGAATTCTGCCATCTTTATCTTGTGTGGCCTACGTGTGAATCCAGACCCACAGCAATGAGGTTCATTTTTAACTGTCCTCAGGTCAATCAGGAATGTTCAATAAATGTTGGCCAAGTCAGCAACACCACATCCCACCAAAGAATAAAGGAGATCTCCGCCCTACAAGGGCCGACTCCATTTTCTTAGATCATGACACCCAGTTCTCGACTCCCCAGCCAGGGGAGCATTTCCTCTACTTCTCGTCTTTCCAGCCCTGTTAGAATTTTGTACATAATTAATTAGAGCTGTGAACATTTTCCACTGTAGAGGATAGCAGTTGTGGGAAACAGAACTGCGTTGCTAGTTATCTCTTTTGACTGTAATTAAAATAGTTAGGTTTCTCTGTTTAAGCTTCCAATTGACCTTACTCTCAACATAAAGCTACCTAAACTAATGCAGGGAGAAGGAAAAGGTCTGGTTACTCTTTACCAAACTCTATGAATTTTGGACTTAGTGCACCCTTGAAATTACAGCCTAGAACCACAGACTTGTTACAGTGCAGAAGAAGGCTATTTGGCCCTTCAGCCTGCACTGATTCTATCCCCTCGTGTCAGTCTCCTGCCTCTTCCCCATATTCCTGCATATTATTTCCATCCAAATAACCATTCAATGCTCTCTTGAATGTCTCAATAGGTACTATGTTCAATTCCAGATCCTTCAATTTTTGATTTAGAGTAGGAAATATCCATTGAGCCAAAAGTCTCACTACAAAAGGAATATGAAAGGACGGAAAGAGTCCCTATGTTAATATCAACTGGCAAGCTCAAAAACACGTCCAATAAGATTTTGTATTTCCATGACTACAAGCACACACATCAAAACACACTGCCACATTTTTTGCAATTAAATGCTGTCCTTTCAATGACAGATACAACCAGAGATTTTACTCTTACTAGATACCATGTGGTCGGAAAATAGGTCTGCCTATTTTTAAACTGCATTAACAGTAGAGAACTATACTTACATATAATTTACAAATTGTACTTTGCAACAGTTCAACCTGGCATCAGAGTTCAAAAGCTCTGGCCGTTGGAGATGGTTTGGATTTGAATATTCCACCGTGGGTTCAGAACAAAGAAACACAGCTTTTTTTCTGATACAAATTCAAAAAGAAGAAAGAAAGAGCTAGCATTTGCATAAATGCCTCATCTCATCCCCAGAGTGTTCACAAGCTCTTCAAATCTACAAATGTATGACTGGACAGTGGTGGCTGTGGTTACACAGGTGGACATGGCAATCATTTTGTGTACAGCAAGATCCAATAAACAACAAAGACGCCTTTGCAGTCAGGTTGCAGGGGATAGACAGATACACATTCAAATTAAAGCAAATGACTGCGATGTTGTAGAACTCAACAGATCTTACAACATCTGTGGCCAGGGAACCACAGGTAATGTGTGGTGTCTGATGTGACTCTTATTTGGAACTGAAGAAGAGTCATATTGCACTCAAAAAGTGAACTCTAGACAGAAAGATAGCTGGAAATACGGAAAGATCTATCCCTCACCTCCATCTAAGTGCCTTTTTTCCACCATTTCAACACCCTCACCTCACAAAAATCTTTCGATTCCAGTCTTGAAAGCTCCAGATTGTTCCCAGCACAGCCTACTGTGAAAGGAAGTTCCTGAATCCTACTACCCTTTCTTTCAAAACGTTTGTTCTGATTTTGCTCCTGAATGGCTCAACTCTAATTGTAATGTTACATCCACATGTTTTTCATTCCCCCTTCAGAATTAAAGTGTACTCAACTGAATCGTCTTAATATTTTAAGCACCTTGATCAGCTCACAATTCAGTCTTCTGCACTCAAAGGAATACAAGCCAAGGTTATACATTGGTCCTCATAATGTCACTGTCTTAGGCTCAATACTATTCTATAGGGGTGCGAATCTGTGCTGCTCTCCCTCTAGTTCAATATATTCGCCCACAGGAGTGGAGCTCAAGCCTCAATGCAGTGTAGCAGATGGGGGTCTGACCAAGGCTCTGCAAAACTGAAGAATCATTTACTCCTCCTTGGAGTCCAATCCTCTTGAGGTGACGGTATATAGACAAATGCTCACATTTTATATGCATTGTAAACAAAAGCGACACGGTTGCAGCACCACATTAAATTGAGTGAAGACTTTAATTCCCACAGAATGTGGCTAGTTAGGGTCTTTAAATTGTTCTCAAATGGGTATTCATTATATGGATAAATCAATCAAAATGATACATGGGGCACATTATAGAACAATCTGGCTTTCATTAATCAGTAATGTAAATGGGAAAGAATTGCCGACTCTTTCATTGTCATTGCTGATGTGACTGATGTTTTTTATACTTTGATTGCCATTTTCCATTGGATGTTGCTTCTCACTCACGGAATTATTGCATACAACAGACAAGATTACAAAATCCACCAGTGTATCCATCTCATTCCAGTGTCATGACCAGTTGAGAGATAAAGCAGAACTGACACTGGGGATGGTGTCAGTTCTGATGTTTTCCACTGATACAGCATTTATACAACACCGCTGACCTGTGTGCAACTACTTCATGGCAACAGTACAAAACCGATTCTGAGACTGAGCCACTTCAGGTGATGAAAATGCTTTATGCAGCATATTAAAGGAGGAAAGGCAGGTGGACAGATATAAAGATTTTGAGCAAGTATTCTAGAGTTTAAAGCCCAGACAGCCAAAAGCACAACCTCCAAGGTAAGGTCCAAAATCAGGGATTTTCAACTGGTTGCAA
This sequence comes from Ginglymostoma cirratum, assembly GCA_024137785.1. Lineage (NCBI taxonomy): Eukaryota > Metazoa > Chordata > Chondrichthyes > Orectolobiformes > Ginglymostomatidae > Ginglymostoma > Ginglymostoma cirratum. The sequence goes on from JAHRHZ010000288.1 coordinate 2,386,984, forward strand.
TATTTTTTAAAAATTGCAAAACGAATAACTGATACTTCGTTAGCGCCCATGTCCCATGAATGAATAAAAAAAATCTGGTAATGAAAGCGGGTCTAATGGTGACCATGTAACCATTGTCAATTGTTGTAAGGCCCATCAGGTTCCAGAAAGAAAGCTACCATCCTTAACTGGCTGAGATGCAACTCCAGACTGTCAGCAATGCGTTTGACTCTTAACTGCCCTTCAACATGGCTGAGAAAGCACTTAGTTAAAGGGAAAGCAGGGGTAAGCAAGAAATAGTGGCCTTGACAGCGACGCCTTCCATCTCATGAAAAACCAAAGGAGAATTGACCAGTTGTAAACTGCAATGGAATATCTTTTGAACTCCTTTTATTTATCTGATTATAAAATAATCTTGCATCAGTTGAGTAATTGATAAATTTGTGTCTGTTATCATCATGTGCCCACTTAATTCCGTTGTGTAGCTATTGTCTCTCAGTGATGCCTATATAGTTTCCTGAACCACCTACTCCGAGATGTCAATATACACTTTTGGATAAAATGGGAATTGGAGCCTTGGTCTCCTGGTCCAGAGGAGAGACAGTGGCATTACACCACAAGAACCGCTTTCTCAGTGCTGTTTACCTATAATATCCCAATGTTAAACATATGCTGGCCCTCAAAGCAAGCACTGCCATTGGTGAAATCAACTGGATGTTGGAGGTTTTGGTGGAAAGAGGGATTGTAGTTGCTGAAAATTCCACTGGAGTCTGATACAGGCTAGGATACAGGCTGCTTGCACACATTGCCTTCCGTCTTCCAGCTCGTCAAACAGCCTGCAGCCAAATCAGATGCTACTTGCACTAAAACCTAACTATACAGAAATCTGAAATGTGTCTCATCAACTCATCCAGCTGTGGCTAGTAGCAGGTGGGGACAGACACACACACACACAGACACAGACACAGACACACATACACACACGCACAGACACACATACACACACGCACAGACGTGTGCACACACACGCGCACACATACACACACACACAGACACACACACACACACACACACACACACACACACACAGACACACACACACAAATGGGCTTGCGACTGAATCCTAGTAACTCAGTGGAATGCCCATAAACCTATTCAGAATGATAATCAGCATGTTGAATGCTAAAGTAGTGACTAGGTTACTGGGTTAATAATCCTGCAGTTTGAACTACTGATCTTGGACACCAAGTTCAAATCCCATCACAGCAGGTGGGGAATTTAAATTCAAGGCAGCAAACAGGCTGGTGGTGGCACAGTGGTGTTGTCACAGTATGTGTAATCCTAAACCCCAGTTTAATGTGCTGCTAGGGTGTGGGTTTAAATCCTACTATGGCAGATGGTGTGATTTGAATGGAATAAATATCTGGGATTAGTTAACCCAATGACAACTTTATCAATTGCTATCTAAATGCCCTGCCTTTAAGGAACAAAATCTGCCATCCGTACCTGGTTTAATCTACATGTGACCACACACCCACATTGCAATGTGACTGACTCTTAGCTGCCATCCAGGCAAACACAGATGCCCATGCCCTGTGATTACATTTTTAAAATCACGTTGTGAATTCCAATAGTTAAATAATGGCCAAGAAACCTGTCATTAGAAAAAAATCATGGGATCTTGCTGTGTGTGAATTGGTCATCAGTAACATAACTGTGACTACGATTCAAATTTTCCTTCAGTGGCTCCTGAAAGAATTCATAAAACACAAGTTATTTCCCCAGAGATTTTAAAACTAGCAGCGTCACACCACCGCCTCCCTTGCGAGCAACAGACTGGATCCTGCATTGTTTAAATGGTATTTTGTTATCCAACGTCACACTCCTGATTTCTAATCAGTGAAAATTTGAACAGAGATAGTGGGAAGAGTTCAGCTCAGCTGCAGGAGACCAGATTGATAGGAAGAAGGGAGGGTGGGTGGTAAAGTGTCCCCTTAAATATTCGATAAGGAGAAGTGGGATTAAAAACAGATAGGAATGCACTGGTTGAAATGAGAAAAACGAAGATGGAGATTTATTAAGTTTATGGCAGCAAACCAAAGGAAGCTTTCACTTTCATCTAATGAGATGATAAAGGATTTTTTACTTGATGTCTCTTTTGGGAGAAGAGCATCGTTTTGTAAGTGGTCTACACACAGTCGACAGATACTTTCTTTCATTGACAACCTTTCTTATCATGCCTCCATTTTGATCACTCTTATGATAACTGCTACCTCCTAAGCTTCGAATGCACCACATCATTGTATCATTTCCTTTGTTAGCTCATTTTTTAACTGAACTTCAGGACCACTGGCATCCCTCAGTCTTGTTTTATGCGGGAAATTTTACACAACTGAGCATGCTCGAGGGAAACACCATGTAACAGAACAGTACTACCTGGAAAATTGCTCATCCAGGCCACTCATATGAAGTACACATGACTAGTCAGACCAGTATGTGTCCTTCACAAGTTTTGCCAGCTTTTCCTTCTGGATTAACACTTCAAAGTCCTACTGAGAGCACATAGTAACGGTGGAGATGTTCGAGATAATGGGTGAAGGGGAAGATGTAAATGGATAGTATTCGTGAGCAGCAACCATGTTTGATTTTCCTCCTCTGTACCAATCTTACTCACCTCCAACTTTCCAGACAACTGAACTTTGACACACATACAGCTGTATGGCCAATAGCTATTTCATTTGATAAATGTAAGCTCAAAGCTATTAAGGATGATCTGGTAGAGAAGTTTAGAATACAGGAGCAGGAGTAAGCCATTCAGCCCTTCACGCTTGCTCTGCTAGTCACTCTGTTCGCAGGTGATCATCCAACTCAATACCCTCCCACTTTCTCCCCATGGCTTTTGATCCTGTAGCCCAAACAACTGTATCTGACTCCTTCCTGAAAATATTCAATGTTTCAACCTCAATTGCTTTCTGTGGCAGAGAATTTCAGAGGCTCACCACTCTCTGGGTGAAGGAATTTCTCCTCAGCTCAGTCATAATTGGCTTACCCCATATTCTTCGACTGTAACTGGTTCTGGACTCCCTAGTCATTGGAAACATCCTTCCTGCATTTACCCTGTCTAGTCCTGATGGAATTTTACAGTTTTCTCTGCGATACCCAGCCCCCATTCCTCTAATCTCGAGTGGATATAGTCCTAACCAATCCAGTCTCTCTTCATACGTCACTCCTGTCATCCCAGAAATCAGTCTGGTAAATCTTTGCTGCATTCCCTCCGTAGTCAGAACATCGTTCATGAGATAAAGAGATAAAAACAGCACCCAAGGTTCCAAGGCCCTGTAACATTACGCAAGACATCTCTGATCCTGTCGTCATGTCCTATCATCGCGAAGGCTAACATACCATTTGTCTTCTTCACCGCCAGTTGCAGTTGCGAGCTTACTTTAGCGGCTGGTGTACAAGGACACCCAGGTCTCACTGCACTTTTCCTGTAACCAAACTATCACTATTCAGATAATAAGTCTACCTTTTTGCTTTTGGTACCAAAATGGATAACCTCACATTTATAGGAGATGGTCTATTTGTCAGCATTTCCACATTGCTTCAACAGTATTCTGTATCTCCATTCAGTAATCAAACTGCGACATACAAGAAGACATGAGGTATGCTATCAACGCTGTCTTGATTTGGTTACATTGTTTATTGCTTCACTCTCTCTATACAAACCCAGGAAAGTGTCTGTGCAGTTACCATGAGGCCCACTGAAGCACAATTTGATATTGTACCTTTCATATTGATTGGTGAGGGAGCCTCGAAAAAACCATCATTGCTCATTCTGAGGCAATATGCCTTTAAGAACTAGGCTAATGGTCTTCAACCAGCTGGTGCTGTCTGAAAACTTTACTGCATGTCCCTTTGCATGACCTATAGCAGCAGTCAGCACTTTGTGGTGCGTTAGGTGGCTGGGGAGAAAGTACTAATTAGAAACAGGGCCCTTTATCACAGATTAAGTTTCACATCTTTACGGCGCTGCCAAATCAGTCATAAACATTGTCCGTCTGTCAGAGCAGCTTTTTAGAAATTGAGCCCCTCAGGTCTTTTCTCCCTGTTTGGACTGAGGGGCATTTTAACTACGTTTCACTGAACAGGAGTGAAAAGAATAAATACCAAACTGGTAAGTAAAGACCCTCACCCAACAAGAAGAAACAACAACAGATCAGTGACCGCAGTATAAATGCTTCCTGTCAGACAGGAACCTTGCAGGCACCTGTTGTCCCTCTCTATTTTTACCTTGGGGGCTTCCATTAAAGTGTGCTGGGTGAAAACGATCCCAAGGCTCGCGTTGTGCCCCATCGCACGTTGTCCGCTGGTTCAGATGACACCCGATCCAGTTACAACCCGTGAATTAATCGACATGCTGCGCAGGTGGCATTTTAACTCCGAGGGGGCGCCAGTGCCAACAAGACAGGCAATGTAGTGGGCCCTGGCTTTCAATGATTTCTTCCTCTTCTCTCGCCGTGCTTCACCAAGGGGGAACTTCTTGCCCCACACCAGGAGACAACAGAAAGGAGCCTTCATCACTGCTTCTCACCCCCATGATTGGCGACCACTCCAGTTGAGCACTTTCAATAAATAACCTCTCACCATCAAATTCCCCTCAGGCTCAAACAGCCTGTCGTCTCCCAGCTTGTAATAAATGAAAGACAAACGTTTGATTTTTGTTTGCCATGGGGTTACCTTGTGGAAATGGCTTGCTGATTAGTCTTTAATTCTTGGAAGACTTCAGGGCAATCTTAAAAGGATCTGCAAGCTTGGTTTGTAAATGTGTGTTCCAGTGTTGTATGAAGCAAGCAGGGTGGGGATTGCAGGATGATGTTGTGTTAAGAGATCTTAAACCGGTAGTAGTGGTACATTCCTTGGCCAGAGAAGTGATCCTAGTGCTGACTGATGGGAATATACCTGAATAAGGTGTAACTGAGCACACAGAGTGATCTCTTCCTTCCCCACGAAGCCCTACAATTGCTTGCCAGCACTTAAACCTGTATTGACTGATTGGCATTATTTTACTTCTGGTTATTTTGTTGTTGTTTACTGCTAATGCAACATCTTGATTTAAAATTATGATCCTTGCTTCCAAAATCCTTCATGAACTCATCCCTCCCTATCTTAATCTCTTCTGTCTAAGTTGGTCTCTTGCGCATTCCTGATTTTAACCATTTCACCATTAGTGACCATGCCTTCAGCTGCCTGGACCCCAAACTTTGGAATTCTCTCTGGAAAAACTCTCCATCTCTCATCCCTTGGTGTTACTATGTAAGTGGCCACATGGAGAATGGTCATTTTAGCACCAGTGGATTGTCAGAGTCTACTACAATGTCTAACAGGAGGATCTGAGAACCTGTAAAGTGGAGAAGTGGAAATATGGGAAAGCATCATTACCATTTTTGGAGGTTCGTGTTGGCGTTGGATTAAGAGCAGGCAGATAGCAGTCTCATTTACCACCTCACTACAGAGCTGCATCAATTGCAGTAACAGCTTTGGGCGTTTTCTGGTGAAAACAATGACTCACAACATTTGCATTCATATAGTGCCTACAGCTACAACCTCAGGATATTCCAAAGCATTTATGGGTGGAAATGCAACAGCCAATTTGCATACAGCAAGGTGTGACACTGAGGAGTAACCACTTATCTTGTTGCTAAGCATGTTGACTGAACGACTATTGGACAGGACACTGGGCTAATTCTCCTTTGGAATTAGTTCTGGGAGCTCACTGACATCCCCACGACAGAGGAAGGAATGTTGATGACAAGGTTGCATTCAGAAACAGGGAACCCCTCCCCTAGCATTGCACTCAGAATATCAACCTAGGTTTCACACTCTATTGTCTGGAGTGAGATTTGAAACTCGCCACTGTCTGGCTGAGATGCAAGAGTATTGCCCACTGAACTAACACACCCGTATTACTCTGACAATCAGAAGTGCTTCCTTTCAGGCGTTTATAGCAGTTATATAGAATTTATGTAACAAATTCCTGCTAAAGTCAAACATTGTACATTGACTGGTTTGGACACAGACAGCACAGATTGTTATCAAAGCATTAATGGCAATATGTCATACCAGGATTGCTCAGGGCACCAATGCAAAAGGAACATGATTAGATAAATTGTGGAAACTGAAAAGTAAATGGCTACTGTATCCTGTATTGTACAAGGTTACTTTTCACAATGCACCATCTGTGGTCCTCGAGAGATGCTGCGAGCTAAGCTTCTATAAGCTCTAACCTCCTGTACAATTGTCAAAAGAATACCTGTTTAAAGTTAATTTACCTTGGAAATAAAATATTTCCTTTTCTTTAAAGATTATGAAAACTAGCTTCCTGACAAATCTTGCTCTTGCACAGTGTGAGGGTGAATTTCAAAATGTTCTGTTTCAACTTGTAGTCTTGGCTTTCTCAACAACACCCCGAGCTTTCTCAGCCCCGTTGCTGGTTCTTGCCTTTCCTGACAGATCTATCGGCCAAATTAGGAGCAGTGAAGAGAACGCAGAAGGAAAAGTGAAATTTTGAAGAGTGTCGCTCCTGCTAGCAGGATCAAGTGCACTCTTAAGTCTTTCTCTGATGTAAGATCAATACTTTAAGTTGGGTTACATTGTCCTCTTCATGTCAGCTTTGATGAAGAGTCATCTAGACTCAAAATGTTAGCTTGCTCTCTCTCTCTACAAATGCTGCCTGACCCGCTGTGATTTCCAGCATATTTTGTTTTCAGTACAGATTCCAGCATCTGCAGTAATTTACTCCTCGATCCATTTCTTAAGACTGAGAAATAATACTGAAATGAAGTAACAAACTATTTTCATCTCTATGGAATGCTTCACAACCTGAGGCTGCCCCAAAGTGCTTTACTGGCAGTGAGGTTCTTTCAAAATGAAGTCACTAGGATGGCAAGATCCCACTAACAGCAAATGTGACAATTAACACACGTTCTAATCATCCTCAGAGGCGGGAGTGCTATTATCAAGACACAGTTTACATCCAGAGTGTTATTATTCACACGAAGAATGAAGGAACAATGTTGGATAAGTGCATTTTGTCGTATTAAGTTACCTTTGACCAGGAGCTTGTAGTTGGGAGTATTGTGCTCGCTCCAATCTTATTTTCTACTCTTTCAAAACAAACCTGAAATCAAGTTAAACAGCCGCTGATGGGGCACTGTAACTAAAAAAAACTAACAGCCAGTGGAAACATTAAAAAAGGTAAGTGAAAGTCTAAGGCTAGTGGTGGAGGGTAGACTGCTGATGTGTCTTAACAGAAACAGGCACTTGTCTTGCATAACAAGAGCCAGTTCAGCATTTCTGAAGAAGGGTCTAGGCCCGAAACGTCAGCTTTCCTGCTCCTCTGATGTTGCTTGGCCTGCTGTGTTCATCCAGCTCTACACCTTGTTATCTCATTGCAATTGGTACAAGTTACATCAACTAGTTAGACATAAGTAACTAACAGTTGGAACCAGCAATGACAAGTCTGTCTCTACCAGGATCTCATGCTAGACTGCCTGATTCCCCATCCAAAGGTCGTGTGAAATCATTAGATTGGGCAGAAGTTAATGCAACTTTTGGATTAATTCAATCTTATACAACACACACATTAACCCTTATGCAGGTGGTCCAACTCAGTTCCATAATACATGTGACTATGTCAGTAAAGTTTCTCTGGTCAGGTAAGCAGGCCAGGAGGGAGCAGCTTTCTGGCAACTTGCTCTCACTCACTGACAGAAAGACATCATCTGCAGACCCAACAGTCAATATCATTTACCTCAACAATTCTCACCCTCCACCCCTTACTCTGGCAAAGGAAGCCTAGTCTTCAACTGTTCGCTCATTATTTGTAAATTAAACCACAACAGAATGAGGTAATGTGTTATCTGAACCCAAAAGGAGCATTCAACACTGTGTTTACAAATCTACAAGAAGTGACACAGAGAGTGTAATCTGCCAAGACCTCCATATGTTACACTTCCATTTCTGGCACTGAGCTATGTCTATACGAATTATGAGGTCTAATTGATTTGTTGGAAAAGTCAGGTGGAGGGTGGAGGCCAGGTCCCATGTATTCTAATTTTAGCAATACAAGGACCAATCACTACCTAAATGAAATTGCCTTCTCTCCAATTCTTGGCTGTGTTTCAGCTCTTTGTCCTTCATCATGTACAAGATGCAGGATTCCATATTACAGATATGATTCTTTGGTCAGCCATCCTAAGATCATCAAAAACTGGAGTGGGAGTAGGCCATTCGGCCCCTTGGGCCTGCACTCCCATTCAATCAGATCATGGCCACATTTTCCTGATTGCCTCATCAACTCAATCCAGCATCCAACCTCTCATAACCTTTGGCTCCCTTGTCAATCAAAAATCCATCGAACTCAGCTTTGAATTTATTCAATGATCCAATCTCTTCACACTGTCTGGGAAGAATTTCAAAGCCTACCACCTTTCTGAGAAGAGACTGTTTTTATCCTCATCTCAGTTTTAAATGAGATACTCGTTCATTTGAAATTGTACGCACTCCCCCTTTAGTCCTAGATTCCCTCAAGATGAAAACTATCCTCTCAGATCCACCCTGTCAAGGCCCCACAGAATTCTGTGTTTCAATAAAATCAACTCTCACTCTTCTGAATCCAAACAATAAAGGCCCAACCTGCTCAACCTTTCCACATTAAGATAATTCTTTCATTCCAAGATTAAGGCTAATCAGACTAATGACTTTCCCTTAACTGCATCCAGTGTCAGAAAATCTCTCTTTAACTGAGGCAAGAACTGTACACAATACTCTCGGTATGGACTCCCCAGTGCCCTATGCAGTTATAGCTAGACCCGCCTAGATTTATACTCCAAACCCCATCAAAATAAAGGCCAGCTTTCTATTTACTTTCCTAATTGCCTGCATGTCAACATTTGATGATTAAAGTAAAACAGCCTCTGTATCACCGCATTCTATAGTCTCTCTATATTTAGTAATACAACAATAATAATAATGCTTTTCTATTCTTCCTGCCAAATTGGACAACCACACAGTTTATCAGTCCAATGCCAATTTTTTGCTAACTCACTTAATCTGTCGAAATCCCCTTTCAGAGTCTTTGGGTGCAATATACCCCTAGCTGGAGGTAGCAAAGAAGATGGCAGACGGTCAGTAGCTGGGTGGGCTGGCATTAGAAAGATTCCAGCCCCTTCTCACCACCCCATCAGTTAAGTGTGGGGGTGATTGAGTCCATTTACAACCTTCTTAACCTGTCGCGAATAAGCTCCTTGAGATCACCTCACCTGCCATTAGCCTGTTCATCTGTTTTCTTGGCAGATAGAAGCATTTGCTTTCTCAACAGGGAAATCAAGGTGTCCTGTCTGCTCCAATCTGAGGGCTTTTGAGGGCACAGATGGGCAGGCACAGGTTGTGCCTACTGAAATTTAGCCCCCTACCCTTGTCTTTGATCTTCCCTGATATCCCTCTCCCCATGACTTCCAGTCCAATGATCACACACTTGCACAAAAATGTACTGACCCGCTCACTGTTACAGCTCCTCGTGGCTGCACAGTCTGGAGCTTCAGTAATGCTCTCCAGCTCCCTTTGGATGCTGGCCTCTGATAATCAGCAGCTTTAGTCATGGCAGGGCTTCAGTGGCAAGCTCCTGGCGGGAGGATTTTGGTGTGGAGCATAAATCCTAGCATAGACCAGTTCGGCCAAATGGCCTGTTTCTGTTCTTGCGATTTCCTGTGACATGATGCATAGTAACGCCAGCCTCTTGCCTCTGGGGAGGATGAATTCAGCCTAGGGTTAAAGCCTGTTGAGGTTGATTCATGAATGACAATCCCTCCAGGAGCTGGCATGAATGAACAGCGTTGGCCAATTCATATTCTGTTCATAGAAGCATGGAAAATGGGAGCGGGAGGAGGCCATTCAGCCCTTTGAGCCTGTTCCACCATTCAATGTGGTCCTGGCTGATCCTCCAACTCAATCGCCTGTCCCTGCTTTTCTCCCATCTCCTTTGATCCCTCTAACACCAGTGCTATACCACTTCGACAAATCACACAATGTTTTGACCTCAAACATAAACTGTAATTGCTGGCGAAACTGAGCAGGGCTGGCAGCATCAGTGGGAAGAAAGCAGTATGCGGTGACTCTTCATCGACATTTCTGTTTTTGTTTCAGGTTTCTTAGCATCCGCATATTTTATTTAAATGTTTTGGCCTTGACTGTGGTTCTGTGATTCCTTCTGGCAAGCTCTTTTTGTTATCATCTGGTCATTTCTCTGGTCCTTGGTGTTTTCCACACCTTTGCTGAGTGCTTGCCTGCAGGCTCTGCAGTCTGTAGCTAGGACCTCCCATGGATCAGGAAAATTCTATGTCCCTCAATGTAATGTACACCTGAGTCCAGGCAGTATGCTCCCCCGTTTCTGAAGAAGGGTCCAGACCCGAAACATGTGCTTTCCTGCTCCTCTGATGCTGCTTGACCTGCCGTGTTCATCCAGCTCTGCACCTTGTTATCTCTGCTTGAATGACAGCTGCCTTTTGAGGTGGCCAGGGCAAGCTGTTCAAGTGTGTACCCAAAGTACTTATCACATAGACTCGCAGTGGTTTACAAAGGCAAAGACTAGCAGTAACTCCTGAGCGTACCAATGACACCCAAATCACAATAGTGAATCATTTCAAATAATAAACCCTTTGCAAAACACCAGACCTCAAAATTCAGGCAAGATAAATTAACTTGCAGGTTAACTATAAATGCAATTAAATCTGGCCAACACTGAGCAGGCTTATTTCATGCAACTCATGCGTCTCAGTGAAACCGCAAGATTAAAGAAAAAGGCATTAAACGATAATGCCCATCCGCCCACAGCCTGGGTAGGTCAGAACTTTGCCCAATGGAATAAAATGGATGAAAACAAAAAATGCTGGAGATCACAGTGGGCCAAGCAGCATCCATGGAGAGGGAGCAAGCTAACGTTTGAAGTCTAGACGACTCTTCAAAATGGATGTTAGTCTGTTAATGGCCCTCACTATTTCCACTGACTTCAGATACAAATCAGCAATGATGCCAAATGCTTACTGAATTGCCCAGACTCCTTCACACAGCCATAAGACCAGAACACACTGGAGCAGCAGTAGGCCATTCAGCCCATCAAGTCTTCTCCACCATTTAAAGAGATCACGGCTGATCTGATAATCCTCAGGTCCACTTTCCTGCCTTTTCCCCATAACCATTGATTCTTTAACTGACTAAAACTGTCTTCCAGCCTCGTGTGTGTACCCACATACACTGAACTGTATATAAAAACCAAAAGAACTGCAGATGCTGTAAATCAGGAACAAAAACAAAGTTGCTGGAAAAGCTCAGCAGCTCAGGCAGCATCTGTGGAGGAGAAAACAGAGTTAACGATTCAGGTCCGGTGACCCTTCCTCAGAACTGATGGT
>JAHRHZ010000288.1:2398827-2428993 GCA_024137785.1 Ginglymostoma cirratum
ACCATCAGTTCTGAGGAAGGGTCACCGGACCTGAATCGTTAACTCTGTTTTCTCCTCCACAGATGCTGCCTGACCTGCTGAGCTTTTCCACTGAACTGTATATGTTGACTACGCATAATGAAAGATCGCACACCACGACCAGTTAAGCAACTGAGACAAAGAAAGTTGAGAACAGCTCACTGGGGCTATGAATACTCATGGAATATAAATAGCTGACAGGAGAAAAGCAATTATACAAATGTTAAAACATTCAAACCCTGCCTATTTCACCATAAATGATTCATTGATCAAAAGAATGCTGCTGAGATTGCAAAACGGATACAAGACTGAGCAGGTGGCATGAGAAATGAACTAGTGAGAACCTGCTCATTCGCTGACTGAGCTACAAGCCATGGATACACATATTACTCAAAAGTTGTGATCAGGCCACCAAAAAGAGAAAAATATATCACTGGGGCTCACTCCTAGATGGGCAGAACGGCACAGCAGACTCAAGGGGCTGAATGGTCCTACTGCTATTCCAAGTTTTGCATCAAGATCTAGTCACAGTCAAGAAAAGCCCAAGCTCCATTTAATAAAAATGGTGTGGAAAGACTGGAGAAGATTCAGAAGGATGACCAGGTCCACAGAATGAAAGGGTGAAACATCTATTCTGCCAATCAATTCTGATAGGACGCTAGCAGCTGACTCAGTTGGGGTGTGGCAGTTCCTCAGTGTTAACCAAGACAGTGAGACACAGAAGCAGATCCTAAATAGATTAGGGTCGCAACAGAGTGCAATGCTACCGAAAGGGAAATATTCAGGATAAAATGAGCCTATATTCAATCGAGTTTAAAAGGATGAAGGTGGATCTGATTGAAATGTGTAAAACCTGAACAAGGCTAGACAGACTAGATTCAAGGAGGGTGTTTCCCCTGGCTGGGGAGGCTAGAACCAGGCAACACAGACTCCGGACTCAGGAGAGGCTACTTAGGATTTGATTTGATTTATTGTTGTCACATGTCCTAAGATGCAATGAAAATGCTCTTTTGCATGCTCTACAGGTGAAGCATACCATACAAAGTGCATCAGGGTAGCAGAACACAGTGCAGAACACAGTATTAAAGCCACAGAGAAGGTGCGGGGAGACAGATCAACATTAACCTTTGAGAGGTCTGTTCAGAAGTCTGTTAACAGTGGGGAAGAAGCTGTTCTTGAATCTGACTGAGATGAGGAAACATTTGTTTATTCAAAGGGTAGTGAACCTATGGAATTGGCTACCAATGAAACTTGCAGAGGCTGTGTCATGAAATATATTCAAGAAAGAGATTGATAATCTTTGAGATATTACACTGCATCAAAGGCATGGACAGAAAGCGGAAATACGGCATTGAAATAGATCATATTGAAATAGGCCAATTTAAATTAAATGGTATAACAGTGTTGAGGAGCTGAATGGTCTACTCGTCTATAGCACAGGAGGAGGCTGTTTGGAATTTTTTGCCTATTGAATTATGTCCACTCCCTCTTCTCCTTTCCCTGAGTATTTCCTTTCAAATAACCGTTCAGCTCCCCTTTCATCATTCTTCCTGAATTGGTTTCCAACTCCTCTTAGGGCACCTCATCTCGATCAACTGAGGAGAAAGACTGCCTTGTGAAAGGCTAAGGACAATCTCAGAGAGGGTGGGGCAGTGATCAAGTCACTAGGTTAGTAAGCTACCAGTTTAGGCTCAAATACTAGGGATGTGGGTTCAAACCCCATGGTGGCAGCTAGTGGGCCTTTATATTCAATTAATAAACATGGACTTTGCAGCTAATCTCAGTATTGGGCCATGATAGTTACTGTTTGATTGTTTATATTTTAAATTCAATTCACTTTTGGGAAGGAACTCTTACACAAATATTTTCATTGTCAAGTTTCTGATTTTTAAAATTTTACCTTGTTTTTCCATATTTCCGCCCATTGCCCAAGTGAGAGCTCAACCAGCTTAAGGTCAAGATGTGAAACAGCAGCCATCTATGGTTTATGAAGAATCCATTAACTCAATCAAATACAATTGAATTGGAAAGATTATCATGTTGTGGCGGTGGGACCTTGCTGCATTCAATTTGGCTGCCACATTTCCTGAAATATAACTGTCGTTCAAAAGTTCTTCATTTGCTTTTCAGCTTTTGGGACACTCTGAGGTTGTGAAAAGTGCTACTTTCCTTTTCTTTCTAAAATATACATTTACATGGGTTAGCAGTGCTAACCACTGCGCCACCCCAGAGGAGTGCCAGCAAGCTGCCTAACCTTGTGGAGCTTTCCATCGTTGAGTTCAATCCTATTCTTATCTTGACAGCAATGCATAAGCTTTCTGGAGAGGAGCTATGTAACCAACAGAAACTGGAATTCTAACCAGTTCTCCCTTCCCTTGCCCAGGAAATTATGGGTACTTAGGAAAACAATACCAGTGTCACAAACAACTTCAAATAACTCAGCATAAGCTGTTTGGAAATCTCTTTAGCTCAGAGATTGGGTTTAATTTAATTTCAAACTTTATTTTTAAAAAGGAGCAGTACTTGTATGAGAAATCCTCTTATTTTTTGATCTCACAGTGCCCTGGGTTTTGCATTTAGTAGTCAAACACTTAAATACTGCAGGAGCTTTTAATTTTAATTGTAGCATTGTGGGAATTTTTCTCCACTGCAATTTGAAGCATTGTTATACTCATGTAAAGAGCATATTATGAAAGGAAATAGCTATTAAACTACAGCTATTAAAAAATAATTTTGCTGGATAATGATTTTGTACCAAGGCATGACTACAGTGAGAAAGCTCATGGGTCCTACTATACGCAATGGGTCACGGGTTGTTGCCACTCTTTCAACGAGTAGGAAGCATACAGCTTGAAGTTTGGGTGAATTGCTGAGCACAATACAGGGTCAAGTAGTTGAACCTGACACACAAGACCTCAGCTGGAGCACTGTGTGCAGTTCTGGGCACCACACTGTTGGAAAGATGTGAACACACTGAAGACTGTGCAGAAGAGGTTTACAAGAACATGGTGGCAGGGTGGCTCAGTGGTTAGCACTGCTGCCTCACAATGCCAGGGACCCAGGTTTGATTCCACTCTCAGGCAACTATCTGTGTGAAGTTTGCACGTTCTCCCCAAGTCTGCGTGGGTTTCCTCTGGGTGCTCTGGTTTCCTCCCACAGTCCGAAGATGTACAGGTTAGATGGATTGGCCATGCTAAATTGCCCATAGTGTTCAGGGATGTGTGGCTTAGGTGGGTCATAGAACATAGAACATTACAGCACAGTACAGGCCTTTCGGCCCTCAATGTTGCACCGACCTGTAAAATTAATCTGAAGCCCATCTAACCTACACTATTCCCTTATCATCCGTATGTTTATCCAATGACCATTTAAATGCCCTTAAAGTTGGCGAGTCTACAACTGCTGCAGGCAAGGCATTCCACGCCCTTACTACTCTCTGAGTAAAGAATCTACCTCTGACATCTGTCCTATATCTATCACCCCTCAATTTAAAGCTATGTCCCCTCGTGCTAGCCGTCACCATCCGAGGAAAAAGGCTCTCACAGTCCAGAGGTTATTGGGGGATGGGTCTGGGTGGGATGCTCCAAGGTTCAGTGTTGACTTGTTAGGCCAAAGGGCCTGTTTCCACACTGTAGGGATTCTATGAACAATTCCAGGTATGAGGAACTTCAGTTATGAAGACAGATTGGATGGGTTGTGAGTTTTTTTACCTTGGATAGATAGACAGAAATTTATTGTAAACAGATACAAATTTATTGTTACTTGTATTTGTGAAAATGCAGTAAAATGTGTATAAGTTGCCGCAAAAACAGTGCCATTTAATTACATTAATTATGTATAAAAATATGAGACAAAGTTAAAACAAATATCATTTTTTGTTCATTCCACGGCCTCTTGGTTTCGTGAACTGGCCACTGGCATAGAACAGGGCTTGCCCGACTGCCGAGGAATGAGGCCTTCTCCAATTTCCGTGGACCAGATCCTGTCTATGTGCCGGGAAGAGAAAGTTAAGAGTTAAGTCAGGAGAAGTAAGCTGGGTATGGTAAATAGGGAGAAATGTTTCCTGCTCACAGAAGGATTGAGAATGAGAGGACAAAGATTTAAAGTGATTTGCAAACTTAGCAGAAGTGTTGTCAGGGAAAAAAAATTCTTCATCCAACAAGCGGTTGGGGTCTGTACTGCCTGGAAAGGTAATGGAGGCGGTTCGATTGAGGCATCTTAGACGACATTGGGTGATTATCTGAATAAATGTATGGGATAATGGGGAAAGAGGTGGAGAGTGGTTCAAAATCACGATGTTCATTTGGAGAGCTGGCATAGACACGATGGGCAGAATGGACCAGCACTGGGACAATTCTGCAATTTTGAGTTCAACCACCCTAAAGAAACACTCAAGTGAGATACTGAGGGAGTGTTGTAGGTGTCAGAGGCACAACCGTTCAGATGAAATGCTACATTGAGATAATAGGTACTGCAGATGCTGGAGAATCCGAGATAACAAGCATGGGGCTGGATGAACACAGCAGGCCAAGCAGCATCATAGGAGCAGGAAAGCTTGACGTTTCGGGCTTAGACCCTTCATCAGAAATGGGGGAAGGGAAGAGGGTTCTGAAATAAATAGGGAGAGAGGGGGAGGTGGATAGAACATGGATAGTGGAGAGGATAGGTGGAGAGGAGGCAGACAAGTCCAAGAGGCGGGGATGGAGCCAGTAAAGGTGAGTATAGGTGGGGGGGTAGGGAGGAGATAGGTCAGTCCAGGGAGGACCCTGTTTTTGAAGACAAACAGTGAAGTTTGTTCCCAGTGTCTAACACTGGCAAACTTGCTAACAATCACTTTACAGCCGATCAATATTGCATTGCTGTTTGGGACGAATCCAAAGCAACCTACAATCTGACTCAAAGATAAAGATGTCACCACAAACAAGGCTGTGTTTGCTGGAACAAGTGCTGCAGCTGGTGAGTCTTGGGACATCAGGTGATTGGTGAGGATTATTTTCGAACTAACCTGTTCAGAGATGTTAAGCTCTTGTAGCTCTGTATGAAGCATGTGTGTGACTGAGCGGGAGAGGAAAGCAGTTTTAAGGGAAATTAGCATAAGCAATGGAGGCTGGTTATTGGGTGACAAGCGGCTGATTGCTGAACAAAACTCTGTGCTTGCCGTGTGTTTGTAAAAGCTTTCAAAGGAACACAATGGGCCAGCAAGCTGGCTAGCTAACTGCTGGATTTGAATGCTAAATAACAAGAGCAAGGCTTCATGTGCTTGAAGGAGGGGAGCAGAAAATCAAAGTCATTCTTTAAGCAATGTACTCATTGACTGAGTCTTGCTGGCTATCATGTTATGGTCTGTGGCACTCTTTACTCTTTTATTTTCTCTTGGTTTGGGCAGAGACACAATGCCTCAGTTCATGTGGTTTTGCTACAGGCAAGAGAGCGTGTGTGCTGTTGATAAAGGAGGTTGCCCTTTACAGATGGCTAGGAGTAACAAATAATGTCGTTCTGTCTTGTTAGCGATTCAATCAATCTTGTGACCCAGTGTTTCATTGTTGCTATGACTGTGTTCTGCTCCACCCCAAACACTTATCGCTACCTTCAAAAAGTATTTACTGCATGGAGGCAGCTCATTTGGTCTAACAGCTCTATGCTGGTGTTTATTCTCTAGATGACCATCCATTCACCCCTCTTTCTTTCATCTCATCACCCTAATTGTCTAGTCCTTTCTCTATCATCCCTTTATGTTCCCTTAACTACATCCCTGTTACTAGCCCCCAATAACTCCAGGGAGAAAATCGAGGAGATGCAAAAGAGGCTTAAAGATTCTTTGTTAGGTAATAAGGAAATGAAGGGATATGTCAGTCATATGGAACTGTGGAGCTGAGGCAAGACATCAGCCACAACCTTATTGAAGATTCTTACAGGACCTGGCGCGGTAGCTGTGTAAAGGTTGTTTCCCCTTGTGGGAGAGTTTAGGATGAGAGAGCAAAATCTCAGAGCAAGGGTTGCCATTTAAGCCGGAGATGAGGAGGCATTTCTTCTTGGAGGGCACTGAATCTGTGGAATTTATCACTACAGAAGGCTGCCAAAGCTGTATCTTTCAGCATATTCAAGGCCTTGACAGATTTTTCATTCGTAAAAGAATCTGCAGTTATAAGGGAAATGGACGGCAAGTCCAGTTTTAGATTATCAGATCCCCAAGATCTCATTGACTGGTGTGCCAGACTCGATGCGCTGAATGGCCTGTTTCTACCCCTATGTCTTATTTAATCGCAGGGCACACTCAAAGGACTAAATGACCAAGTCCAGTTCCAATTTTTTCTGCTCTAAAGACTTCTGCATTCTTACTCATCTCTAGATGAAGATGCTTCCCCTAAATTATATTAAATTCAGGAAGGACTGAAGAACAGAAGAACAGTTCTGAGAAAGGGTCCCTGGACCCAAAACGTTAACTCTGTTTTTTCCTTCACAGATGCTGCCAGACCTGCTGAGCTTTTCCAGCAACTTTGTTTTTGGAAGCTAATAATTTGATGGCCGAGCATACAGAAATATTTTGCAAAGGATTAAGATGGGAATCTGGAAACACCGTTAAAGCTTGCTGCTGGAGTGAATACAGCAAAACCTTGCATTTAGCTTTCCAAGCCAATGATGTCTGTCTCAACAAGACAGTAAACATGAGCAGGAACTTAGTTAAAGACAAGGCCATGGAAACAAAGGCAAATAAGCAGCTGGATGAATAGCAGGCCCAATCTCATATGTGTATTGATTTTAATATACTTTTTATTCCAAAGCAAATAAGAGTTTTGCATGATCCTTTGTATTTCCATTTGTTCAGGAAGTGAAAATACAAAGGTTAATGCAAAGTTCTTATCGGCTTTGTGAGACCGAAATTCAAACAATCGCTCCTTATGGAAAATGATATTCCAATTGCTGAATGGCAATGATTATCAGAAAATAGGTTTCATTCATAAATATAACCTACTTGGACTTTCAGTTGGCAGCTCTTTAACTATCCATGAGTCTGGTGAGTTGTCCTTTACCTGTTATCATCTGGAATGTGCTGCCTGAAAGAGTGTTTGCAACAGAGTCAACTGTAAACTTTCAAAAGAGACTGGAATGTGTACTTAAAAAGGGGGAAAAAAATTGTTGGGCTGTATGGAATGAGCTAAAAATGTGATACTACCCACAGAGCTGGCATCTGCATGATAGGCCAAATGGCAATCTTCTATACGGTGAGATTTCATGGGTAGTATTTTGCATTTTGGGTTGGGACTGTGACATCAAGATCAAATGGTGAATCCCACACTGTGTTGGGAAAAAAAACGCCTGACAGAGAGAGCACCTTATTTACTGGGAGATGGGGCACTGTGATAATGGCACTATTCCAAATACCCTACAATATAAATATGAACAAAGATATGGAGCTGCTCTTGAGACTGCTCTGCTATTTAATACAAGTATGACTGATCTGGTTGTGATCTCAAGTGCACATTCCTGCCTCTTCCTGATAACCTTTCAGCCCCTTGCTCACCAAGAATCTATCCACCTCTGCCTTAAAAATGTTCAAAGACCCTGCTTCTACTGTCTCTTCAGAAAGAGAGTTCCAAAGACACATCAGCCTCTGAGAGAAACAGATTGGCCTTACTGCTGTTTTAAATGGGCATTCCCTCATTGTTAAACAATGATGTCTGGTTCTAGATTCTTCCATAACAGGAAACATATCTCCATAACTACCCTGTCAACTCACCTCAAAGATCCGATATGCTTTAATAAATCAATATATGTGGAATTGAAGGATGGTTTCAGTAATTGTGACAATGAAATTATCAATTATTGTCCATTGCCATTTTAAAAAATCCTATCTGCTTCTTTAAAGGGAAAAAATGCGCAACCCTTACTTAGAGACTTCAGATCCACAGCAATATAGCTGACTTTGAACTGTCCTGTGAAATGGTCATTCAGTTCAAAGCCAATTAGGGATGGGTGACAAATAGTGACCCTTTCAGCAATGCGTATGACCCAACAAACAAAAAGCAAATTTAAAGTAAGAGGTCATATACACAGTCCAATTATGGAGGCAGGCACTGTGGCTTGGTGGTTAGCACTGCTGCCTCACAGCGGCATGGGCTTAGGTTCAATTCTAGTCTCGGGTGACTGTCTGTGTGGAGTTTACATATTCTCCCCATCTCTGCATGGTTTCCTCTGGGTGCTCCAATTTCCTCTGGCAGTCTAATGACATGCAGGTTCGGTGGGTTGGCCATGGTAAATGTGAGGTTATGGGGAAAGGCTGGATGGTTAGTGGGGATTGTATGGGCCAAATGGCCTTTTTCTGTACTTATAGGGACTCTATGATCTCTCATGTCAATGGGGAAACCCTGAAGGAAGGAGCTGTGGATGACCATTAAAGGCAAAAGGTCAGACCTCACTTTGCAGCACCATTTCAGCAACTCCCAACAGCTGATGGAAAAAGATGGGGTAGCTTTTTTCCACAGTTGTGGCCACAGAGGTGAGAAAGGGGTTCCTAGCTGCTGGCAGGAGCACTGACCTCCTTCAGTCTTTCACATGGAGGCCAACCCCAGGAGATGCTGCGCAGTCATCACCAAAGAGGGGCATCTGGATGTGGGATAGTGCCGAAAGACCATTAGGCCAGTCGACAAGTGAAACTCTGACACCCCATTACTGTCCTCAGGTTGTAACAAAAATCCTGTCCTCCAATACAGACGATGATCTGATTCTTGTTTCCTTCATATGTTTCTCAGAAAATGTCTTTTCCTTCTCCAATATTTCTTCCTCCCTTCTGTAACTCATAATGGGGCTGATGCAGTCAGTAGGAATATGCTCTGCTCAGTAGGAATATCTGTCAACTTTCCTCGACTCAATAACCTTGCCAACTTTCCGGCCTCGTTTTGGAGTCTCCAGATAGTGAAGGTTAGTCTACAAGCTCATTGCCACATACCAAATCCTTGGGCATCAAATTTAAAAGTATAGATTCTTTTTTCATTTCTTTTGCATATTTTGTCTGCTGGCTTTCCAATTGGCTGTGAGAAGGTAGGACACCATGGCAATGATCTTGTTGGGTAGCCAATGGCAGACGGTCATGTGAAATACCTCTTGGAATATCTCCACCCAGAGTTGGCTAACCCAGGGCTCGAATGCGAAGAGTTATGCCCGAGGATGGGAGAGAAGGATAGAAGGGATGGAGGAAAGAAGGGAGGGAGGGAAGAAAGCTCATGTTTTCCTGAACATTGGAAACACAAAGTGCATCACAGCTACGGGAGTGTGTTGAAAGAGTATTGATTACAGGAAATTTGGAGGAGGATGGAATTATCTGATTCAAATTATCACATTCATCACTTCTGATTTATGGGAAATGTCTGCAAAGCTCACAACATCAATGTCCCTCAGCCAACATAGATCATTTAAGACCCATGAAATCAACCTACCCCTTGTCAGATGCACAGCTGGGTCTTGGGGGGAACATTATAAAGTATGAGCATTGCAGCCCAGGTTAACAATTGACAACAGCATGATTGTAAGACCTGGAAGCTGTCTTGATTTTGAACATTCTTATGCATGTTTTAAAATTCCTCCCCATTCCCTATCTCTGTAACCTCCTGTATCCCTACCACCTCCTTAAATCTCTGTGCTTCTCCAGTTCAGGTTCCCGTGCATCCGTGATCATAATAGCTATACTTCCTGTTGCCAGGTCATCAGCTAGCTAGGCCCTATGCTTTGGAGTTTCCTCCCTAAAACCCTTCCTTTTACTCTTTGCGATAACCCTTCAAACACTATGTCTTCTGCCTAGCATTTAACCCTCTGTCCTTGTTATTTCATTTTGCGGTTGAGTGCCATATTTTATTTGACTGTGCTTTTGTGAAGCTCCCTGGCACGTTTGCTATGTTAAAAGTGTTCCATAGAAGTAAACTGTCATCTTTTGGAAGCTCAGAAAATACGAACGAAAGCTAACAGCTCAGACATGGACAATTGATATGTCAGGGAGGTAGTGAAATGGAACTTTTGATGTCAACCAAAAGCTGAAACTAAATAATGTTGCCAGAACGCTGGAGGATCAGGGATGCTCATTAATGACCTGTTCTGCAGTCAGAGCATGGTTACTATCTAAAGTAAAGATCAGTGAGTTGGGAGGATGTAGATATCTACGGCTCTCTCACTCTCTCCATGGCAAAACCTTTTTCTACAATTGCCTCTGCTAAAGTTGTTGGTGACGTAGAAGCCAATGCAATGAGTTAAATCAGATTTCAGGTTTACCAGGTTATGAAGTCTGCACATATTTGGCATCAGACAAGCCTCGGGTGGATTGAAACAATTGCTACAAGTTAGTTGACAGCACCCACTGCAGCGAAGAACTTCTATTGAGCCACCAGGCTGCAACACTTGCCGTTAATTAGTTTGCACAGCAAGTAGCCAGAGTTGGTCTGATTTCACACCTGAAAATGGAAGTTTGCTGGGAAATGATCTTAAACAATTAAGATGCTTCTCCCAGTACATCCCTTCGATTAAAATTTTCACACAATAAAAAAGGAAGGTTCTCATTTCTGTACAAGCTCAGCATGCCCTTTTAGATAACAGTTATCTCCAAAGTCCTGGTCAACATTTAGCCCTCAGTCAGCTTGAGTGGAGCAAATGATCTGGTTGTTGTTAAACTGCTACTTGAGGAAGTTTGCAGTGTGCAAATTGATTGCTGCACAGTACGAGGCTGCATTTCAAAAGGATTTCGTTGCTTGTGGCATGTGCACCACAAATGCAAACTTTTCTTTTTTGTTCTACCTGTATTGTTGTCTATCCTGCGCTCTTAAACAGCATGACTGAAGTGGTACTTTTAAATTGAAAGCTGGTGGTAAGATCAAGGTCACCCTCACCGATCAGTTCAATAAGCTGAATGCTGATTTTTACACATTTTCTTTGTAATTTCTTTCCGAGAAAGTGCTTTTCACTGATTAGGTCAGCATTTGCTGTTAAACTGAATGTTTGTTTGACCATGTCACAGCGCAATCAACTGAAGAAAGATCACTGCAAGTTAACTTTATTTCTCTCTCCAAAGATGCTGCCAAATCTGCTGAACTTCTCCAGTAATTTCTGCTTTTGTTTCAGATTTCCAGCATCCGCAGTTCTTTGCCTTGTTAATACAAGCGTGTTGCTGTGGGTCTGGCGTCACATATATAATAGACCAGGCAAGGACATGAGTGAACTAAGTGAGTTTTTCAATGATTACTTCACTGATTTTCAATGATTACTGTTTTTGAACAGAAACCAACTTTCAATTCCAAATGTATTAATTGTGATTTAAATTCTACCAACTGTTGTGGTGAGATTTGAACCCATTCCCCCAGATGACAGGTTTAGAGGCACCACCGCTACATCACTAACTTTCCTTAAGTAGGAGACATACAAGGGTTAAATCTCTCTTGGCTAAAACACAAATAAGTAATACATGGATATTACATTCTTCTCCTTGTTTCATGAAGAACATAAGAATGAGGATCAGGGGTAGGAAATTCAGCCCCTCCATTATTCAATATGATCATGGCTGACCTTGTAGAGTCATTCAGTCATACAGCACAGAAACAGACCCATCCATCAAACTCATCTGCATGGACATCCCAATCTGACCTGGTCCCATTTGCCAGCATTTGGCCCATATTCCTCTCGACCCTTCCTATTCATGTAGTCCATCCATATGCCTTTTAAATGTTGTAATTGTACCAGGTTCCACCACTTCCTCTGGCAGCTCATTCCATACACGCACCACTTCTGCATGAAAAAATTACCCCTTAGATCCCTTTTAAATCTTCCCCCTCTCACCTTAAACCCTGCCCTCTAGTTCTGGACTCCCTACAACCTGGGAAAAAGAACAAAAACAAAGTTGCTGGAAAAGCTCACCCTGGGAAAAAGACCTTGGCTATTCACCCTATGAATGTCTCTCATGTTATTAAATACGTCGTTAAGGTCACCCCTCCGACATTACAGAAAAAAGCCCCAGCCCATTCAGCCTCTCCCTATAGCTCAAACCCTCCAGTGCCAGCAACATCCTTGTAAATCTTTTCTGCACCCCCTCAAGTTTAACACCATCTTTCCTATTGCAGGGAGATCAGAATTGAACGCAGTTTTCTAAAAGTGGCCTCACTAATGTCCTGTACAGTCAAAACATGACATCCCAACTCCTATTCTCAATGTTCTGACCAATAAAGGCAAGCGTGCCAAACACCTTCTTCACCACCCTGTCTGCCTGCGACTCCACTTTCAAGAAACTCTAGGTCTCTTTGCTCGGCAACCCTCCCCAGGATCTTACTATTTAGCATATAAGGCCAGCCCTGGTTTGCCTTACCAAAACGCAGCACCTCACAACTATCTAAATTAAACTCCATCTGCCACGTTTTGGCCCATTGACCCATCAAGGTCCCATTTTACTCTGAGATAATCTTCTTCACTCTTCAACACACCACGTATTTTGGTGTCATCTGCAAACTTACTAACCATGCCTCCTATATTCACACCCAAATAATTTACATGAATGAAGAAAAGCAGCGGACCCAGCACCCATCCTTGAGGCACTCCGCTGGTCCCAGGCCACCAGCCCAAAAAGCAACCCTCTACCACCACCCTCTGACTCCTACCTGCGAGCTAATTTTGTATCCAATTGGCTTGCACACCCTGAATCCCACGTGATCAAGACTTCCTTATCAGTCTACCTTGCGGAACCTGGTCAAAAGCTTTGCTGAAGTCCATACAGACAATGTCCACTGCTCTGCCTTCATCAATCTTTATTCATCTCAACCTCAACCCCATTTTCCAGCCTGCTCCTTATGACCATTCAAACCGTTCCTAATTAAAAAATCTGTCCATCACCTCAAATTTACTTAATGTCCCAGTATCCACAGCACTCTGGGGTAATGAATCTCACAGATTCATAACCCTTTGAGAGAAGTAATTTCCCTTCATCTGTTTTAAGTCCTTTAATTCAAAACCCCTTAATCCAAAAACCACGCTCCCTTATTCTAGATTGCCCCACTTTCTACTTTCGCATCTTACATATCTCAATGAGTATGGGTGCGGAAACTAAATGTTGAGAACTTGGTAATGCATTACATGAGCTGAAGCACAGAATTATTTTCACGCAGTACACTTCCTATTGGGGTACCATACAACATTCCAAAATAACCAACCCCACCACTCTGGTTAAATAACAACAGGATCCATGACTTTAACATTCATCACTCCATACTTTCTAGCTTTAAAAGCACCTTCACTTCATAAATGTTCCACTATCTTCTGTTGAAATGACGGCTTCACACCAATGTGTTTGTGTTGGTGGTTCAAGCCTTAATGCAAATTTGACAAAATATCTAATGAGCATCGTGCACAAAAGCCATTTGGCATCAGCTACAAATCATTAGGCACATAATGATTGTTTAAATAACCTTTTATACCCTGTTTATAAAGGACATTTACATTCTGAGAAGGTTCAAGCTAACCACAATTGATTTTAGCCAAACATTGGAGAAGCAGTTCCATTCAAGCTAAGCTGCTGCTGAAGATGTTCAAGTTCAGGAAATTATTCAAGCTGGTTATTTATCAACTCGTTGACACAATGTTGACTCTTTCTACACTCAAATATTCTCAAAAAGATTAAGAATTTGCTTTGGCCGATTTGATTTTCTTCTACTAGCAGACCAAATCTTAGCATATTGCTATTACATTGTCTGACTGTTTCATTTTTAAACAATTCCAATGTCCAGGCCATCATAGCCTATGTTCTTATAACCCTTTCTAGCCATTGATGGCACTCCTGAGACCTTTGTCCATACATGGAGCAGTTTACCACCGTACAACTCACACACTATCTTGAACCATATTGTCATTCCCTCATCATCACTGGTTCAAAATCCTGAACTCCCTTTCTAACTGTGGTTGTACCTAACCCTGTGGATTGCATTGGTTCTCAAAGCCATTCACTGCTGTCTTCTCAAGGGCAATTAGAGATGGACAATAAATGCTGATTTCGCTAGCAACATTTAACTCCTGTAATAAAATGCTTTTATGTTTGCCAACTTTGCTTGGGCTTCTTACTGTGATCTCCTGCCTCAAATTTCTATGTCCCACACTTTCTAAACAAAAATCGTTCAGGCGATGTAGGCATCGCTGAGGTCAACATTCATTGCCTATCCCTAGTTACCCTTGAGAAGTCTGGGGTGAACTGCCTCCTTAAACAGCTGCTGTTGATTTGATGTAGGTAGACCCACAATGCCATTGGGAAGGGAATTCCAGGATTGTGACCCAGCAACACTGAAGGAACAGCAGTATATTTCATCACTGTTGGTCACTTGAGATGAACTATTTCATGGAGTCTATGTTCCCATGCCAATTTCAAACTGAAAAAACTCTCCATTCCCCAATTAATCATCTCACACCCACATATTGAAAATTAATATGTCGCGGTATTCAAGGGAGATTTTAAACAAGCACTATTTAGAACGGGGCTGTGACAATGCTAAGTATCGCTCAGAGGTTTAATCTTTAATGTTTAAAACCTGGAAACCCCCAGGTTAATCCTATTGTGTAAGTAACTCTATACACCTCTATTTGACTCTGAAGAGCCTTAGCTTATCTTCTCCTTCCTGACAGTCCATTGCAATAACACCACAAATTCTCCATTTCACTGGATCGCCACTTTGCAAAAGCAGTCAATCCTTTGAGATGCTCTGTACTGGGATTTATTGCTGAACAGTAATGAATACCTGACTGCAGATGTATTGACCAAAGCTGTGTTTCAATACGTGATATTTTATGAATATGGATACAAACTTTCAATAACTTTTCATCTCATATACATCCATGGCATTTTTATTGCAAATTTCTAATGGAGAAGGTTTTCAAAACCTTTATTTTCTCCTTCAAAATGTAATCCAACTCTTTTGATGATTCTGAACTCTGCTTGAGTAAGATCACTAAGTTTGGTGGTGAGCTGGTAATGTCACTCGACTTATAGTGTAGAGGGCCAGACCAAGGTACATTAGTACAAATTCCATTGTGGAAAGTAGTGGAAAAATGCTTGTAATAAAATCTGGAGTATAGCGACGGTCAGTAATGATGATCTTAAAACAATTTTCTGAAGAAGGGCCTAGGCCCGAAACGTCAGCCTTCCTGCTCCTCTGATGCTGCTTGGCCTGCTGTGTTCATCCAGCTCTACACCTTGTTATTTCTTTACCATTAAACAATTGTCAGCTTTCATAAAATCCCATCTGGCACACTCATGCCCTTTAAGAAAGGAAGTCTGCCATCCTTACCTGGTTTAGCCTACATGTGACTGCAAAGCAATGTGATAGACTCTGAAGAGCCCTCTGAAATTTCCCAGCAAGCCACTCAATTCAAAGGCAATTAAGGATGGGCAACAAATGCTGCCCTGGCCCACATCCCACAGGAGAATGAATTTTAAAAGTCCCAGCAATGCAGTCACTCATCTATCTTTAGCCAATTATTGTTCTGAGCTGTTCAACGGCCTGGAGCCCACTGCTGTACTTGTTCACCACAAACACACACACAGATTTCAACAGGACAGCTTCAATGACTTTCCAAAATGCAAGGCTGCTAACATCCTATAGCAGACTGAGCCCCAATAACCTGCCAAGGTCACGAATCTGAGTTGATGCCTTCCCAGAGTCTATGGTTCATATCAACACGTAAACCTTTGGGTATCTTCACTCAAAGTCTTTTGACCAAGCGCTACAAGTAAGAGGCTTAATGGGTTGGGTGGATTGGCCATGCTAAATTGCCCATAGTGTCCAGGGATGTGCAGGCTAGGTGGACTAGCCATAGGAAATGCAGGGTTACAGGGATAGGTGGGGGAGGTGGGTCTGGGTGGGATGTTCTTTGGCGGGTCAGTGTGGACTCAATGGGCCAAATGACCTGTTTGCACACTGTCGAGATTCTATGATTCTATGAGGATGGGGCAGGGGGCTCAGTCTGGGTTGGATGCTCTTCAGATGCTTGTAGTTGACTCGATGCTTCGAATGGCCTCTTTCTGCGCTGTAGGGATTCTGTGATGCTAAAATTTCTCAGTTAGGGTCAGGAGCTGAGGGATAATTCGCAGGTTCAGGTATGAAAAATTAAATCCCCTTACCAGTCTGAAGGCAAGAGCAGTGCTGAGTTTGGTAGCTAGTCTGTGGCACCAGGCCTTACCAGTAGTCAGGAGCTGCCTGGAAAGGGCAAGTAGCCAAGGTTGGTAGCAGCCAGAATGCAGCTTGAAACTATTAAATGGCAACACCTTCAAGGGCCAGAAGCTTCACCAAACACAAAAGTTCTGAAGCAGCCAGAAGGCAGGTAAAACCTTGATCCCTTGGCCTAGTGGTATTATCGCTGGATTGTTATCCAGAGACCCAGATAATTGTCTGAGGACCGGGGCTCGAATCCCACCACGGCAGATGGTGGAATTTGAATTCAATAAATATCTGGATCTGTGAATCCATTGGCGATTGTTGGGAAAAACCCACCTGGTTCACTATGTCCTTTAGGGAAGGAAACTGCCATCACCACCTAGTCTGGCCTACATGTGACTCCAGACCTATAACAATGTGGTTGACTCTGAACTGCCCTCTGTGCAATTAGGGATGGACAAGAAATGCTGCCTAGCCAGCGACACCCTCATCCCGTGAATGAATAAATAAATAAAAAACTTGCCCAGCTCCTCGAAATGTGCAACATAAAAGGCTTTCACTTCTGTCGACTTTGAAACCAACACTAAGGTCACCGCTTGGATTTGCCAATTTAACGCATTTTAAAATTTCCTTTTCACCCTCTTGGGCCCATTAACAAGCTCCTCAAGGAATTTACTGGACCATTACTTGGAAGTGAATGGGTTTGCTGTTGCCTCCCCTTTTGGAAATCATGTTGCGTTTCAGAGTCAGAGGAGATCCAGCACACCCTTCCCAAATCATGCCAAACCCCCTTCCAATCTCACTGCAATTGAAGAACCCAGGCAATGTGGCTTTTGGGAGCTTCCATGCAAACCCCACACAGGGTTGTGGTAGACATTCCTTCAATGTAATGGTACCAGATGGGTACTCTCATATCCAGCATCTACCATACAACTTGTATAGTGCTTAGCGGTGCTGGCTACAATACAACTATCGACAACGCATATAACAGCTGGAACTTAAATGCCAGCTTTGCACTAATGCTCTGGCCGAAATTCTACTTGAATGGGTGCAAACCATTGGCGATCAAATGGTGTGTGATGTTGCAACAACAGACACTGATGTAGTTATTCCATTTAAATATTTTCATAAGGTGAGAACTTTGTTGATCGTGACAAATTCATCTGCAGCAAATGGCTTTCAAAGTTCCTGGAAGAGAACTTTAAGAATCAAAGTGATTTACTGTGCAGACATTGGGAAGACTTGTCACTTTTACCCTCAGTCATTCTTTTATCCCACTACCTAGTGCTCCATCACTGAACTCCATCACCAAATTCCCATATCACTGAATCTCCAAAATCCTTTGGCTGCAGATGTGAAAACAAACTCCTGGGTTTCACTGCTGTGAAGAAGGATGGACATTACCACACACATTGTGTATGTGGAGGTGCCAGTGTTGGAATGCAGTGGACAAGATCAGAAATCAGCCGACACCAGGTTATAGTCCAACAAGTTGACTTGAAATCACAAGCTTTCGAAGCACTGCCCCTTTGTTGGGCTATAACCTGTCATCGTCTGAATTGTATCAGAGATAAAAGGTACTGCAGATGCTGGAGAATCCGAGATAACAAGCATGGGGCTGGATGAACACAGCAGGTCAAGCAGCATCATTCGGTTTAGGCCCGAAACGTCAAGTTTTCCTGCTCCTATGATGCTGCTTGACCTGCTGTGTTCATCCAACCCCATGCTTGTTATCGTCTGAATTGTGACCATTCCCTGTGTAGAAGAGACTCCTCTGGTTTCCTAGTACATAAGGTACCTGCACAAATAGCTCCAAAGCCTCATCCCTCCTCCCAATCTCTGTAACCTGTTAGTCCTGCAATCCTCCAAGAAGTACAAGCCCTTTGCCCTCTAACAACTTCAGCATTCTCCACTTCTTTCACTCTAAGGTTGGTGGCCATACCTGCAAACCTTGAAGCTCTTATATTCTCTCCTCAAGCCTCACCTCCTCTCAGATTTCGCTTAAAACCAACCAATTTGAAGAAGGTTTTGGATATCCAGTATCTGCCTCTTTTGCTTATTATCATTTAATGTACAGTTATGTAAACGTTCTCAGAAATTCCGATCATGATTTCCAAATACATTGTTGCTGCTCAGATTTTCTGATGAAGGGTCTAGGCCCGAAACGTCAAGCTTTCCTGCTCCTACGATGCTGCTTGGCCTGCTGTGTTCATCCAGCCCCACATCTTGTTATCTCGTTGCTGCTGTTGTCTTTAGATCAGTTTACACTGATAGCCTCTTGGGCTACTATCAGTGCAGGAGTTATAAAACTGTGTTTATTTTACTTTCTCCGCAAAAAAAAAATCTTTCGTGAAACAAATTTGAGACTGTCATTAAAAATATATGCAACAGGATCTCTGGAGTAACTGGTGCAGCTCTTTTCATCTTCCAGCTGAAAGTGCTGAGAATTAAAAACGAGTCAGGCATTATTCAAATGCACAAGCCTTGAGGAAACACACAGATCTTCGCATTGGATCAGAAGGGGCCTGCATGACCAAAAAAAACTTGTGTATTTTGATTAAAGGTGTGGGGCTGGATGAACACAACAGGCCAAGCAGCATCAGAGGAGCAGGAAAGCTGACGTTTCAAGTTTGGACCCTTCTTCAGAAATGGGGGAGTCCAAGGGGATTCTGAAATAAATAGCGACAGAGGGGGAGGCGGATGGAAGATGGATAAAGGAGCAGATAGGTGGAGAGGTGACGGGCAGGTTAAGGAGGCGGGGATGAGGCTGGTAGGTGGGAGGTGGGGGTGGGGGTTGAGGTGGGAGGAGTGGATAGGTGGGAGAAAGGACGGACAGGTTAGGGAGGCGCATCAGCAATCCCTACTGTCTCTGAATATTTTGATTCCTGTGTTGACCCAACAAAAGTCTTCAGCTGCAGACTTTTGCCATTGGGAGATGTGTAAAGTAGTGAAAAAACTGGATTTTTAACCCTCTCTATTTCAGCTTTCCTCTTCACCGTCCTGTCTATTTATTATTTTTTTATACTTCTCGTCAGTTTCTAAGAAAGTTCAACAGGACTACGCATATAGGTCAAACATGATATTTGGGAGTTTTGGTTTATTGCCTTTCTATTGTGAATATGGGCCTTGTAACTGAAAAACAAGAAAATGACGGCCTAAATTATTTCTTGTATTTGTGTGTCTGTATGTCTGTCTCATGTTTCATGTGCATGTGCGTGTGTCTGCATGTCTCTGAGTGCGTACGTGTCACATGGGGGTGGCACAGTCGCTCAGTGCTTAGCACTGCTGCTTCACAGCACCAGGGACCTGGGTTCGATTCCACCCTCAGGCCACTGTCTGTGTGGAATTTGCACATTCTCCCCGTGTCTGCGTGGGTTTCCTCCATGTGCTCCGGTTTCCTCCCACAGTGCAAAGGTGTGTGGGTTAGGTGGATTGGCCTTGCTAAATTGCCTGTAGTGTTCAGGGGGTGTGTAAAGTCGGTGGATTAGCTGTAGGAAACGTCGGTTTACAGGGAAAGAGGAGGGGAATGGGTCTGGGTGGGATGCTCTTCGGAGGGATGGGGTGGACTTGTTGGGCTGAATGGCCTGTTTCCACACTGTAGGGATTCTATGATTCTGTGTGCATGTGTATGTATGCATCTGCATGCCTCTCTGTATATGTGTGCGTGTGAGTCATCCTTCTGACTGTGTGTGTCTGTGTCTGCCTCTGTGTGGGTGTGTGTTTCTGCGTACATGCGCGTGTGTATCGGTGTTTTTGGGTGGCAAAGCTGGGGCAGCATTACTTTCCTGACATTTTTCAGGCAATAACACTCCTCGTCTCAATCACTAACTCCAGGTTTTCGGTTACTTTGTGTAAATAATCTTGTTCAGAGTCTGCACCTGTGAAGGCTGCCTTGGTTCCTGGCTGGACAATCCTTGCTTTGTACCCACACATTTAAAACACACATGAGCCATGCAGCTATTCCATCTCACGATCCCCAAATGAAACACTTCAATCTAGAAATTACTGTCATTGTCATTAGGGACCAAGAATTCAATTAATTCCTTGAACATTTGGCTGACTGCTGTTTTCATTCAGCCTTTTCCTTGTTCATTTACAGCCGGCAGAAACAGCAGACGTGTGAATGTGGTACCGAAAGATGAGATTTACCACCTACAACCATTCAGTCACCTCTGGGATTTGCATCGTTTTTGCACATAATTATCACGCCAATGCTTAATAGAAGACTCGCATTTCTCTAGCAACTCTCACAGCCTCAGAATGTCCCAAAGCACATTTGAAGCAGTCATCAGTGTTGTGATACAGGGAACGTGGCATCCAGGTGGTGCACAGCAAGATTCCACAAACTGCAAAGTGGAACGGGTCAGCTAAACTGCTACATTGATGGAGGTCGAGAGATAAATATGGACCTGGACATTTTCCCTTAGTCTTGACTTTTGCTTCAGCTAAGTATCCAGCGTGAATTTGTCTGCACCACACGGTTTCGTTCTTTCTGCTTTCTCAGCCAATCTAAAATAAAATGTAGTGGTCTCTGTGCCACTGAAGTAATTCAGGCCTGTCCTCTCCCTGTGCAGCCATTGTTTGGACTGGGGAATCATAGCAATACATATAAAGTAATTAATTCATCTATCACACATACAAGCCCAGTTACAGCACGGATCATGAACAAAGAGCCACTGTGCCAGGGTGGGCCAGCTGCCGGCAATACATTGGACTGGTTTTAGCAACAAACTCCGTCTGCAGCCTGCAATGAATGGATTGTTAACAGCTCAACAGTAAATTGGTCCTACAGCGGACCAATGTGGGCAGACACAAACACGATCCGTGTCTTTTGAGAGTGGTGGAGTGATCTCGAGCAAACAGGACAAATTGCCCATTTGGAAGAGAGAAAAAAAGAGAGGTGAGGTCATCGAGGAAGTCAATTGGGAGAACTGGCCACAATCCCAGCTCTGTAAAAGGGAGCAGAGGCCCTCTTAAATATTTCTTCAGGAACTCCATCAATTTTAATCCCTTAGGGTGCAGTTATTCTAGTACTGATTGATCTCGACTCTGAAACTTCGGCAGGACCCTGGTGTACATTGCCCGTTCTGTCAGGGGGTTTGGCTGGGGGTTAGCAGTTAACATTAAAGGCAGCGTATACAAATAAGTGGGTGAATTAATCAGGGCACTCCTGGACATATGCTCCAATGCAGCAAGGAGGCGATTTCCAAGTGGTTAATAATGGGTCGGTGATGACTGACTGCAAACTGGTCGAAAGACTTAGTGGATTATTACATCTGCTGACACATCACATAGCTCCTCTCTGTCCTTTCATCAGCAAGCACATCAGTTGACAGTCAGACTGAGCTGGCTGACTGCACATCATTCATCTCAACGTGATCAGCATGATTATTTAGGCATGCCTGCCCACAGTGTCTTCTCAGGTACTGCGTTCTCTGCTGCTGCAGCCCCTCAACTCTACCTGTCGGTGTTTGCTGAGTGGAAAGTCACCCAGCATTCCCACCCTCACCCCACTAAATATTCCAATTCACAGGTGCTGCAAGGAATGAAGACAGAAAGACCTATCGACCCTTGCACTGAGAGGGTTAAGTCATGCCAATGTGTTGCAGATACTTGGCTGGTATTCCCTAGAGCAGAGAAAACCAAAGGGTGACCTGATCAAGATGTTTTAAGTAATAAAGAGAACCGAAAGGGCAAAAACTATCGAAGATGCCAATTTCTTATTTGATGTATTCATTTGGTGGGATGTGGCGTTGCTGGCTGACCAGCATTTTATTGCCCTTGAGAAGGTTGCAGTCAGCGGCCTTCTTGAACCGCTGCAGTCCTCCTACTGTGGCTTGACCCACAATGCACTTAGGGAGGGAATTCCAGGATTTTGACCCAGCAACAATGATATATTTCAAAGTCAGGATGGTGAGTGGCTTGGAGGGAAACTTGAAGATGGTGGTGTTCCATACGTCTGCTGCCCTTGTCCTTCTAGATGGAAGAGGTTTTGGGCTTGGAAGGCGCTGTCTGACGACCTTTGGTGAATTTAAGCTCAAGCCAAAAGAATTTTAAAGTTAGGGCTCAGCCCTTCAGAACTGAATTCAGGGAAAAAGATCGTACTCATAGGCAGTCGGGATTGCGGCAATGTCTTAGGAAGAGAAATTGGACAAATGGAGCCTATCGTTCTCATCAGTTTCAAAGAATGAGAGGAGATCTCATTGAAATCTACGAACTACCGAAAGGAATGGAGAGGATAGATCCAGTTCTGATGTTTCCTCTAGTTGGGGAATCTAGAACAAGGGGCACAGCTTAAGAATAAGGGCAATGCCACTTAGGTCCGAGAGAGGAATGTATTTTTTTACTCAGGGGTTGTGAAACTTTGAATTCACTACCCCAGAGGGCTATGGAGGCTTAGTCTTTGAGTTTGTTTAAGGTAGAGACAGATAGATGTCTGATTACAAGTGGCATTCACAGTTATGGGGATGGGTAGGTAAAAGGCATTGAAGTGTCTGATCAGCCATTAACGTACTGTTTGAGGGACCATGTTAGATGGGCTGAATGGCCTAATCCTGTTCTTATGAGATGATCTGGAATTGTTTCTCCTGAATGATTATGCGTGGTCAAAAAAGGCTTTTGTTCGGTAAATGCATCAAGGAATCCGAGAAGATCAAAGGCGTTGATTTCCCTTGAACAATAAGGGATCTCCTTGCCCTGGGAAGCAGTCGCAGACCAGTCAGTTCAAATTTGGTCTGTTATCAGGGACAGAAGGGCATAACTGTAGGTATGGCAGATTTGAGGACCAGGGGGTTGTATCTGAGAAGCGTCAGCTCCTGCAGTTGTCCAACAGTTATAAGTATCTTGCAAGCTGTGAGAACAAGAGTGGGAATGCAGAGAGGGTGACTGAACTGGCCATGGCACCAGGAGAGGTTATAGGAATATGGCAGTGGTAGGGGACAGTGTAACTAGGAGGATAGAGACAGTTCACTGCCGATGTGAGCGTGAGTCTCAAAGACTGTGCTACCTTCCGGTGATGGGGTTGAGGGCGTCTCCTCAGGGCTGGAGAAGAACTTGGAGACAGGACAGAGAGAACCAGTTGTCTACACTGGTACTAACAACATTTATAGGAACTAATAAAGAGGTTCCTCTGAAAGAATTTGAAGAGTTCGGAGCTAAATTAACTCAGCAGAACCTCAAAGGTTACACTCAAAGGGGTGCTACCTGAGCCACAGACAAACCGACATAAGGTAAATAAAGTCAAGGAGATAAATGTATGGTTCAAAGATTGGCATGTGTTTCAGTTCAAGGGAAATTGGCACCGTTACTGGGTTAGAAGGGAACTCTTCCTGTGGGATCAGGTTCACTTGAACCATGTTGGGACCAAAGTCCTGGTGAATTGAAAAACAAGGGCTGTAAAGACCAGGCTTCAAACTAATTAGAGGGGGTAGGTTTTGGGAGAGAGGAGACAGGTTTACAAAGCAAAACAATATAGCAGCATTGCATGGCAGTTGTTTGAATGATGATACCCAGAGTGGGACGTGGCAGAGTGTACAAACATAGAAAAACAGCAGTAAATAGGGTCAAAGGGGGATAAATGGTAAATAGGTGAAATTAATGGCTCTTTACATGAATGTATTTGCCACAAATAAATTAACTAATGGCACAAACAGGGGTCAACGGGTACGACAGAGCCATAACAGAGACATAGCTAAATGAATTAATGACACAAACAGAAGTCAATGGGTATGACAGAGCCATAACAGAAACATTACTACAAAAAGATCAAAACTGGGAACTAATACTCAGGGCTATGTGATTGTTCAAGAGGTCAGGCAGGAAGGAAAGGGTGGTGGGATAGTTTTGTTAGTATAGGATGGAATAATTACGGCAGCAAGAAACAATCTTAGTCTGGGTGATGTACAATCCGTTATGGGTGGATGTCTAAAATAACAAGGGGAAAAAGATACTGGTGGGAGTAGTCTATAGGGTCCCTAACAGTAGCTAAGCAGTATGACAGAAAATAAATCAGGATTTAATGAGGACTTGTAAAAAATCATGGGTGACGGCTTAATCTTCATGTAGATTGGGAATGTTAGATTGGCAGAGGCAGCCTTGATGAAGGATTCATAGAATGTATATAGGACAGCATCCCACAACAATATGTGGATCCAAGCAAGGATCAGATTGTTTTGGATTTGATGAGGTAGGTTTAATTCCCTCAGAGTAAAATGTGCACAGTTTCAGCTGGAGAAATACGGGCCAGAAACAACAGAGTTGAAATTTAATGAGGCTAATGATAAAGGAATGAGGGCAGAGCTGGCTGAGTGGACTGAGAAAGGCACTCAGCAGCAATGTTGGTTGAGGAACAACAGCTGACATTGCAGAAAATAGAGGCTCACAACAAAGACATATATCAAAAAAATTCCAACGAGAAACAAGGAATCAAAGAAGGGGATAAGCCAATCATAATTGTCCGAGGAAGTTAAGAATAGCATCAAATTGAAATAACAAAAACATACCACGCAGCAAGGATTAGTGGTAAGCCAGAGGATTGAGAAAGTTTTAATAATCAAAAATATGACCAAAATAATAACACGGAAAAACTCTGAGCATAAACTTAGATGTCATATCAATTTGACAAGAAGAGGTTATTTATATATATAAAAAGGAAGAGAGAGGGCAAAGTGAACTTAGGCCCCTTGGAGAACGAGGTTTAGGGAATAATAATGTGGAACCAGGAAAAGATGGGGACATTGAATCAATACTTTGCATCAGTCTTCAAAGGCACGAATAGCACGCATAAATTCCTAAATAATCAAGGGGCAAACAAGGTAGATGACATAAAAACCATAGTTACCACTAGAGAAAAAATGCACGGGAAACTAATGGGACTCAAGACCAATAAGTCCCCTGGTCCTGAATGGATGCATCCTTGGTATGAAAAGAAGTAGCTACGTAGATAGTGGATACACTGGTAAGTAATTGTTTTAGAATCCTTAGATTCCAGAGAAGTCCAAGACATTTGGAAAACTGCCAATGTAGTAGCTTTATTCAAAAAGGGAAGGAAATAAAAAAAAAATCAAGTAATTATAGGCTAGTTAGCTTAACATCTGTCATTGGGAAAATGGTGGCGTCTATCATAAAAGATGTAATTGCAGAGAACTTACAAATACTTAACATAATCAAGGAGAGAGAGCATGGATTCATCATGCCTGACAAATTTATTATAATTCTTTGAGGAAGTAACAAGCAAAATAAATTGGAAACATTATATGTAATATATTTGGCTTTCCAGAATGCATTTCAGAAGGTACAACACATGAGGCTACTTAATAAGACTCCACAGTGTTTAGGTCTCATATTGACATAGAGAACTGATTGAAAAAGGGGAAACAGAGTTAAGATAAGTTGGGGAGGGAACATTTTGAGGATGGCAACCTCTATCTAACAGAATGTTACATGGATCAGTGTTGGTGCCACAATTATTTAGAATTTACATCAATGATTTGATGACAAAATTGAATGTACTACAACCAAGTTTGCGGAAGACATAAAAACAAGTGGGAATGCAAGGAGTGAGGAGTCTACAAAGAGTGTACAGAGGTATATAGACAGATTAAGAAAGTAGGCAAAAACTTGGCAGATAAAATATAATGTGAGGAAATGTGAGGTTATGCACTTTGGTGGGAATAGAGGGCTCTTGTGGTGCAGTGGTAGCATCCTACCCATGGACCAGCAGGCCTGGGTTCAAGTCTAATCTGCTCCAGAGGTGTATCATAACATCTCTGAATAGGTTGATCAGGAGGAATAGAGCAGCAGACTATTATTTAAGTAGATAAAGGCTCTAGAAAGCGAAAGCACAAGAGGGATTTGCGAGTCATAAAAAAGTTAGCATCCAAGTTCAGCGGGTAATAGGGAAGGTAAATGGAATCTCGGCTTTTATTTCAAATGAAATAGAGCTTAAAAATTAAAAATAGGGAAGTTTTGCTCAAACTATTCATGGCACCAGTCAGTGTGCACCTGGAATACCATGGACAGTTTTGGTCTTTTTAATAAATAAAAGATATACTGGCATTGATGGAAGTCCAAAGAAGGTTCACTAGGTTGGTCCCAGAGCAGGAGAGATTATTTTACAAGGAGAGGTTGAGGAGGTGGGCAAGTGCTCATTGGAATATAGAAGAATGAGAGGTGACCCCACTGAAACAAATAAATTTCTCAAAGAAGTTGACATGGTAGATGTGGAGATTTTTTTTTCCCTGTGGGAGAAACTAGGACTGGAGGGCATAACCTCATAATAAGGAGACCCCAATTAAGTCAAAGCTGAATTGCTTCACTTAGCAGGTAATGAATCTGTTGAATTCATTACTACAGAGAACTGCTGAGGCTGGCCTGTCAAATCTCTTCAAGGCAGAGATAAACAGATTTTAATCAGTAAGGGAATGAAGAGTTATAGGAAAAGGTAAGAAAGGGGACTTGAGAATTATCAGATTAGGCATGATTTCACTGAATGGTGGAGCAGACTCAATGGGCTGAATGGCCTACTTCTGCTCTTACATTTTATGATCTTATCTAATTCAGTGGTGGCGAAGGATCATATGTTGAATGACCAGCTCTTGTTCTCACATTCCTACTAATATAGAGCATTTCGTCATGTCTCTCAGATACATCCCAGATGTATCACATACAAGGAATGGCTATGAACAGCAGGGACTCTCAAGAAGAGTAAAGTGGATCACCCTTTGGAAGGTTGGCATGATAAATCAAATGGCCTTATTCTGTGTCATAATAGATCATGGCTTGGAAGTTCAGCTTGAATGATGACACAGAACAAGTGGCACTGTAATCGTTTCCAATTATACTCAGAAAATGATATTCAGTTTTGATCCCAGCTGATGGGATTAAAGGGAAAACAAGCAACTGATCCAATTTGGCCACATTTGTCAAGTCAGGTTGCTATTGTCATTCCAGACCATAGGGGTCCTCTCCTATTAAAGAAAGAAAGCTGGTGATGATTTAACCTGAGAGTTCCCATACCACAGATGAGGGGAGAGTTCTTGATGATAACCTCAGCCAGGGCAGGGATTGAACGCAGGGCTGTTGATATCACGCTGCTTCACGGAGCAACAGTCCAACCAACTGAGCTAAACCAACCCTCAGCACGTTTGTGTGAAATACATTCTCCCTTATAACTATAATATTGGATTTAAGTATAATAGAAAAAATTAATTTAAAATATTTCTATAATGAGTCGGTATAATGAATTGCATGATAGTTCCGTACCTCATAAAACAAACAGTTTAGAAGCCATTGCAAAATGGATCCATTACAAGGTTTATCAACCAAAAAGAGCACACACAGAGGATGGATACACTTGGTGTCAGCCATCTAACATTTGCACAGGGTGCAAACAGAAGGAGACCAAGCCAGAAGAACTTCAGAACCGAAACGTCAAGTTTTCCTGCTCCTATGATGCTGCTTGGCCTGCTGTATTCATCCAGCCCCACGCCTTGTTATTTCAGAAACATTGGGCGCAGGTCTAATGAAGCAATTTTAGCAGCAGTTGAGCACAGGCAGGGTGAAGACAGTGACACTAAGTAGTTAGAAGGAAATACTCCAATTGCCCTGTTACACTCCGTTCAACGTAGAAAGATCGTCAGTTAAAATCCAGCAGCAGTTAGCATTTGGAACTCTCCACTTCACGCTGTGATCTCTCCTCTTTATGCAGTTGCATTGTGCAGAACATAAAGCAAGCAATCAATAGTAATTTAAGAAGGCAAAGTAAAAGAAACGAGATTGAAAGCTGGGCTGAAAGCTGTTCCATTAAACACCACAAGAGGATCTGCAAGAGTTCACAGAACCCAGTAAATGTATTTGGATGTGCATATATTTGAACATGATTGCTTCAAAAGCTCCACTCATAAAAGAAATAAAGATGCCAAAAGTTACTCTGAAGGGAGAACCTAGTCAATTGGTGCCAGGTTTCTACACCTAAGTATCACACTGGAGCAAATCAATATTTTATGGTATCGAAGCATTCAGACAGATCTGCCTGACTGGGTAATTAAGACATGTGTAACAAGTGCCAATAGATATAAATAGCTATTCCTTTAGTCTTATCTCTGTCACACACAAGAACGCTGGTGTTTGGTGGTAAGCAAAGTTTGGTTGTCCATCAAAGAAGGCTTCTGGAAACACGAAATACATGTCCACTGCTATTCTATTTGAACATTTTGTAAAGTAGCTATTTCCTGCGTAATTGCAGCTTTTCCCTGGAAAACTTGTTCTTCCCATCTAAACAAGAACAGTCACTATAAAGATTCCCAAGCTGTGTCGGCCTACATCAACCTGTTGATAATGAAGATGCACAAACCTTTACCAATTTGCTTACAATGGGTGTTCAGCCATTCTGATGTGTAACAGTGAATGACAGTCCTCCTGACCTGGGACTGTGAAACCCCCAGCTGGTGCCATCTCCAAATCTGGCTCCTAGTGCTTCCACTGCCTGATAGCACAGGCAGATAAGATGGTCAAGAAGGCTTATGGGGTACATTCCTTAATTAGTCAAGGCACTGAATAAAGGAGCAAGGAGGTTACGATGAAACTGAAAGACGTAACTGCAGTAGAGAGGGTGCAGAAGAGATTTTAGGGCTGGAGCAATTTAACTACAAAGAGACAGTAGATAGGCTGGGGTTGTTTTCCTCAGAGCAGAGAAGGCTGAGAAGGGGACCTAACTGAGGTGTAGAAAGTTCTGAGGTGCAAAGGCAGGGTAGATAGGAAAAATCCTTTTCCCATGGTAGAGTGGTCAATAACAAGGGGACACCGTTTTAAGGTAAGGAGATTTTAATGGCTTTTGAGTAAGAAGTGTTCACCTGGTGGGTATCTGGAACCCATGCTGTGAAAGGTTGGTCAAGACAAAAGCCCTCAAGACATGTAAGAATTATTTAGATGAGAACTTGAAATGCCACAACATAGAAGGCAACGAACTGTAAAATGGGATGAAAACAGATGAATGTTTGACAACCAATGTGGACATGATTGGCTAAAAGAACTCTTTCTGTGATGTAACAGCTCTGTTTCTCTATGATTTTGCCTACTTTCTCACTATATAGAGTTACAGTGAATTTAATGGATAGAGACAGATCATTCAGGCAACACTCTATGTCAGTCTAAATTCTCCACATACACTGCCTCCCATTCCCAACATCATCACATGCAATTCCATTCTCAACATTTAAGACAAACATCAAAGTATTTGAGAAAAATAACAAGAAAATTCAAAAAGCAATGATGATGAAGACAGATTAGACAAGCTTAAATTGCTCATACTAGCAAGAGAGAGTTATGTAATGCATTAATGGAAACTTTAGTGTCACGTAAAAATTAGCCTGGAACAAAGAGGGCAAGATGAACTTATAAATTAATGAGAAGTAAATTTCATACAGATCATAGAGGAAATATCCTACATTAAAAGGACAATATCATTTGGAACTATTAACAGGCAAGTTGAATGAATTGAGATATTATGAGAGTTCAAAGTGCCAGCTGTGGTGGGGCAAAATAGCACAGAGATCAGCTTGATGGCTTCCCTTTCATTTATTTTTATTACTTTTACTACCGAGGCCCTGTCAACTTTAACCTTGAGTGGAGTCAAGAAAATGTCGACACTTTTCCAATCACGGCTAAGTAAGATGTTCGAGCACCAACATCTGGCAAACAAAATCTGATATACGAATGTGATTACTTGGTTGTCAATACCTGGCGTACAAATAACAATGCCTGATGAATATTAGCTGTTATACCAACAGTTGGTGTGCAGCACCATGTGTACAATACAATACCTGATGCACAGTACTTGGCGTACCAAAACCAATATCTAGTAGACTAAAACCAATTGTTCATGTCCAATGATAGGAACTGCAGATGCTGGAGAATCTGAGATAACAAGGTGTAGAGCTGGATGAACACAGCAGGCCCAGCAGCATCAGAGGAGCAGGAAGGCTGAC
>JAHRHZ010000288.1:2429393-2457803 GCA_024137785.1 Ginglymostoma cirratum
GTCAGCCTTCCTGCTCCTCTGATGCTGCTGGGCCTGCTGTGTTCATCCAGTTCTACACCTTGTTATCTCTTGTTCATGTCCAATACCTGATGTAACTATCACTACCAGAATTTGGAATACAATTACCAATATTTGACATATTCATAACCATACCGTGTGCAGCAACGCCAATAGCTTGTGTCCAATATCTATGTATTAAGAGAACGTGAACTGCCACAACATAGAAGGCTACGAGCTGGAAAATGGGATGAAAATAGATGGATGTTTGATGACTAATGCAGACATGATTGGCCAAAAGACCACTTTCTATGATGTAAAAGCTGATTATTAATACCAATGACAATTAATTCATACCTGTGTAGCATGCCAACACAAACATACCCAAACAAGTTGCTCATGTACCA
Organism: Ginglymostoma cirratum; assembly: GCA_024137785.1. NCBI lineage: Eukaryota > Metazoa > Chordata > Chondrichthyes > Orectolobiformes > Ginglymostomatidae > Ginglymostoma > Ginglymostoma cirratum. Next base: position 2,429,798 of record JAHRHZ010000288.1, read on the forward strand.
ATTGTTAATGTACAAACTGCCTCATACTCAAAAGTCTGAATAGAGCTAAGACTTCCAGCAGCTACTGAGGCAGCTCTATAACCCTTGAATATTTCATTCCTTGCCCAAATCACACACAGTGAAGTGTGCAAGGTGCGAAACATAGTGTATAATGCCTAACATCTCAGCTCACTGATCAGGCAAGTCTGCACAAATTGTGAAATTCATGGGGGTAAATTGTGGGGATTGGAAAATTGCTGCTAATTCATAACATTCTGGTTCAGGCACTGGTTACTGTGACTTAACCTTTCTTGCCACTTAATGCTGAGCTGTCTTAACCAGCCGGATGGAATTACACATTAAGTAACAGTTATTACTGGGGACTTAGCGACAAAGTATATTAAACTGTATTAAAAAGATTTAAAAGGCACAACTTTTTCACCAAAATCAGCAATTTGAAACAATTTATTTGGAAGTTTGAAAACGTTTATGAATGTGAATTCCATTTCGGTAACACAACCAATCTCTGTCGCTATCTCAGTTCTTTTGCTGGTGAAATCCACATCCTCGTTGCCTCAAAACCTGACTGCCCTAATGCATTCCTAGCTACTTCCACCTGTTCTTCCCTGCACAAACTTGACTTCATCCGGAGGATCCCCTCCCCCATTTCTGATGAAGGGTTTAGGCCCGAAACGTCAAGTTTTCCTGCTCCTATGATGCTGCTTGACCTGCTGTGTTCATCCAGCCCCATGCTTGTTATCTCGCCTTCATCCGGAGGGAAATGGACAGGGAAGAATCAATTGCAACAACCATGGTTCCTGTGGGTGGCGCCCCCTGCCATCCTCAAGGTGCCCAATCAGAAAGCACCAGTGCCCTTCTCCCTCTGAGTCTGCAAATACCAGTATCTGAGGGAAGACGCGCTGCGCTCTTCAGACTTCCAGCATTCCTTTTACCTCAATTTTACTTCCTCCCGTTCCTCACCACTCCCTGCACCGGCAGCGGAAGGTCAGAACTAGCGTCAGAGCCAGGGGTGCTACCATTAAGCCACAGCTAATGTAATTATACATGGGCTGAATGGCCTATTCCTGCATTCGTGTGAAACCTGAGGCCTCCAATTTCATGACAGCATTGCAATCAATCACAGTTATCTAATTACCCATTGTATATTAAACCCCTGTGGTAATAATAAAAGCCTTGAAATGTATACAAAATTGGATTGCCTAACAAATGACAGTTCTCTGCTCAGATCACATATCTTTGATAACGAAACTAAGTGCATTAGAAACAAAATGGATTTCAACAGATTCTGCTTTTATTTTGTGCAGCCCATTCTTTAGTGAACGAACACAGCCTTCTTTTCCCCTGGGATAGCTGTTTATCAGAAGGCAAAGTGTGAAGGACAGATGGGGCACCAGCAGGAACTTCGATGGTATGTTTAATTCAAAATAAAGCTGCTTCAAAAAGGCACTGCTGCAATTTTTTTTCACGCATCTGTGTGCGGCACAGGCTGCTGAAGGGACACAGGCAAAGCAGCAACATGGAAATTGTAATTCTATCAGACAGCACTCAGACTTTGATTTCTGCTATCTCCGGTTCTATCGCTGGCAACAAAAGGCCATTTTAGAGAGACATTATCGACATGAAGCTTCTAATGAGCAGGGATGCATTGAAAATGGAGCAACAGCCTTTGGGAGGTACCTGACCTTTGCTGTCCTTGATTATAATGACAGATACATTTCAGCTCGTTTTATTGTCTCCATCCAATGCTGAAAATCCTGGCTGTACTATGTCTCGTCTATTTACTTGATCAACATCCCACTCTACATCCTCTGTTAAGATCAGCCAATGCAAAACATTGGTATCTGTGTTTCAAATCATGTTGAGATTCTAACCATCTATCATCCCTGCCTTTTCTGATCTACCTGGTCCTGCAAAACCCATGGTTGTAAAACTCTCATCCTTACTTTCAATCATGCTAAGGTCTCAACCTACCCCCAACACCACTCACACCCCCACCCCCACCCCAGTCCATAACTTTTAAATTGCTTGCCTCCAAATCCAGTCTCTCAAGCGATCCCAATTAAAACTGCTCCAACATCTACGATCCCACCTTCGGCTGCTCAGACCCTAAGCTTTCCTTCCTCCCTCTTTTCCTTAAAATACTCCTTAAGTTTCTAAGTCCACTTTTTGGACATTGTAGTTTGGTCTCCAGTCCTAATATTTTGCTATGAGACCCGGCAATAAATTGTGTTTGATAAAGCCCTCCTCTGAAAAGCTAAACTAAAATTGCTGCACTTGTTATTTGCCATGGATTGTCCTATCTCTTGCGCATCAATAGTTGTTTTGTCTGGAATACAATTCTTCCCTCCTGCTTTTCAGAGCTGCCTTCAACCTATCTCCATGTCTAAGCTTTTGGTGCCGCCTCCTAATCTCTAATTTCTTTGGTTCAAGGTTACATTTTGTCACTCATGTCAGCAAAATATTTTTTGTTGCGGCACACCTTCAACTGAATACCATTTTTTTGTATAAATCACTAGAGGGCAAATGTTTCAGTGTATCATGTGATTCAGATGTATTCTCACTTTGTTTGAAGAAGCTATCAACTCAGACAGTGGTACCAAGTTCTCCAACAATGCAAACAGAAATTGCTGACGGTACCAGACCTGCTGAGATTTTCCATCTGAGATTTACCTCAGAGTACAACGGCATTTTGATCAAATGGGCCAATGGGCTGAGGAGCGGCAGATGGAGTTTAATTGAGATAAATGTGAGGTGCTGCATTTTGGAAAGGCAAATCAGGGGAACACTTATACACTTAATGGTAGTGTCCTGGGGACTGTTACTGAACAAAGAGACCTTGGAGCACAGGTTCATAGTTCCTTGGAAGTGGAGTCGTAGGTAGATAGGATAGTGAAGACGGAGTTTGGTACGCTTGCCTTTATTGGTCAGTGCATTAAGTACAGGCATTGGGAGGTTACGTTGAGACATTGGTTGGGTCACTGTTGGAATACCATGTGAAATTCTGGTCTCCCTGCTATAGGAAGGATGTTGCAAAACTTGAAACAGTTCAGAAAAGAATTAGAAGGATGTTGCCAGGGTTGGAGTGTTTGAGCTGTAGGGAGAAGCTGAAGGCTGGGGCTATTTTCCCTGGAGCATCGGAGGCTGAGGGGTGATCTTATAGAGTTTCATAGAATCATGAGGGGTATGGACAGGGTGAATAGCCAAGGTTTTTTTCTCCCGGGGTGGTGAAGTCAAGAACGAGAGGGCATTGGTTTAAAGTGAGAGGGGAAATATTTACAACGGACCTAAGGGACAACTTTTTCACACACAGTGTGGTGTGTGTATGGAATGAGCTGCCAGAGGAAGTGGTGGAGGCTGGTACAATTATACCATTTAAAATGCAGCTACAAGGGTATATGAATAGAAATGGTTTAGAGGGATATGGGCTAAATGCTGGCAAATGGGACTCGATCAATTTAGGATATCTGGGTCAGCATGGACGAGTTTGAACAAAGGGACTGTTTCTGTGCTGTCTTTCTCTATGACTCTATGACTCTTAATATCAAGAAAGCCTTTTAAAGTGCTCTGAGAAAGTTCTGGTTGGCAGTTTAGTTACTAAAATGGACCTGTGCTTATCATGGCTTCCCCTTTGCTTTTGGAGAAATGCTCCAAATAGGTGCAGCCTAAGATCAATTGACAAGGAATTATTAAGATAAACTTCTTTTAAGTCACTTAGATCCCGTCCTGACAGAGAGAAAAATAAAAACAGCTTATCAAGCTCAGAAAGAAGCAGGAAATGGATGGCTATCATTCTCCTTCCTTTCAGGGTTGAACAGTGACTGAACAGTATAAGACATGATGCTGGGATGTGCTTCTTTTAAAAGTGAATCCCAAACTCTCTTTCTCAAGTTAGTAAATCAATTTGATTGGAGCTTTTCACACCCAAACTTTTTTAATTGGCTGAACTGCATTGTTCCTATCCTTTGAGGAATGGACTGGAGCTAGTCAGATTTGCAGTCTTTGGAGGACAATCGACTCAGGTTGACTCGATGGACAGTAAGGTCTTTTTCCAGCGTGTTATCAAGTCTTGTTTCATCACCTTTCTGTAAAGTGCTTGGGGTATTTTACAACATTAATTATGCTATATAAACGCAAGTCGTCATTCATGCCGCAGCCGTGGCAAGATAAAACTTGTTTATAAAAGGTGATGGAAACCATCCTGAAGATTACTGCATAAATGCGGTACCTAATGCAGAAATGCTCTAAACAGATCAGAATGATCCCTTAGCTCGGCTAAGTTATCCAATCTCAGCGGGGGTAGATATTGGGGGTAGATTCCAGGGCTAGGAGCAGCTGGGGGTTGGTGAAATGAATCCAGGCTATTTCCCCTGTTCACTGGCTGGGGAGAAAAGCAGAGTTAAACTGAAGAAGAGCCATATCGGACTCAAAAACCTTAACTCCGCCTCTCGCTCTCTCCACACAGATGCTTTCAGACCTTGCTGAGTTTCTCCAGCACTTTCTCCTTTTTCATTTCAGATTTCCATCATACACCATCGTTCGCTTTCAGTTTCCTGTTCACTTCCCTGCTGGAAAGTGCATCCACGTGATGTCAGGCGAAGTCAAGTTCAGCTTTCATTTTTAGTTCCCTTTACATCCCACCACTTGGGGGTGCTGTAGGAGGAGGGCTTTTGGAGCCAAGCCTCAATTTCAGTCAAAATTGGTGAGGACCTGTTGAGAACTACAGCCAATGGAAGCGAAAGTCAAAATGACATTCCTGACCGGAGACCCTGATGAGAGATCTATAAAGAACCACCTTGAGTAAATCCCAAATTCTCTTTTTCATGTTCACAAATCAAATTGTTTGAAACTTTTTACACCCTATCTCTTTTTCTTCGACTTGAACTAGATGGTCCTATATTTCAGATGTGCAGACTTTGTAGGATAATCGACTAAGGTTGACTCCATACGCAGAAAGGTTTTTCCAAAGTGTTCATCAAATTTTATTTTGTTGTCTCTAAGAGAGATGTCTAGACATAAGATCTCTAATCTAGCTGATTCCAGATGTTGTGAAAGATGTCAGAGCCTTTTAAATGGTGTTCAATTAACACTGAAGAATAGGTATAGAACCATGTGATAGAAATATTCCCTTTAAGTAAATGTGACTTTACATGAACAAATTGCTGATTACACAGGGAAAACATTGCAAAATTCTCTACTGTCTTCATTCCAGATAACTGAGTGTTTTTCATTGCAAATTCTTCTTAAGGAAATATCTTTGCCTGGATCACATACTTTACCATATTTGCAGCTCAGAAATGCATGTGTGTCTGCTGTGAATCACTTCCAGAGGGGTTGCCATGTTGGGTATTTGGTGACTTTCCATCAGGGAATAAAAACAAAACATAAGTTCAAATTAGGATGTTGTATCCGTTCACAATTTTCTTTTCCTAAAAAAAATGCTTATTTCGTAGCATTGTGAATTCAGACTTGCATTTTACAAGGATCAACAACTCAAAATGTGATGGTATCTTGTTTTCTGATCGTGCACCATCTACGCTCTTAGGGGGATGAAGGCATCTGAAGAATTTTCATGTCTCTTATGTGACCAAGTTGTTGTTTTAGAGAACCGCAAGTTGCTGTTCGACACCATCAGTTGCCCAAGACAGACAGTCAAAATTTTTGGATGGATCGGCATGGGGGCATCAGACTGGCATCAATAATCCTTCATTGCCAAGAATGATAAGGCCTCCGCAGAAAATGTAATTCACAACCTTTCCCATCTACTCATAGTAAGACCATAAACTGGTATATCCAGAGTATCATTATCTGTTGCATTAACTGGTGCAAAGTTTTACTTTCGCAATTTATTGGCTCACACTGAAACCAAATAGTTTTATGTTAACCCACTGAAGAACACTGCTGCCCCAGATCCAATCTTGGAAAGGTCAAAGGTTATCTGACTGAGCCATGTGATCAATTTAGGTTGTTATTCCTGACTGCAAGTAGAAACAATTCTCCAACCCATCACCCTTTGTTTTATTGGAAGTGAGACCAGGTTTTGGGTTGGTGGAATGATAGAGAGCCAAGGCTCTCATCACAGCACTGTGTCACAGAAGGTTCAGGAATCACTCTCACTCTTAGTTCTTATCTCGGATGGGTGTCTGCAGCTTCCAAGAAGAGGGTGGATAACAAGGCAGGGTCAAGCTGGAGGAAGGGCCATCATCAAGCCCAACGCCCAACTGGTTGCTTTGGCGACAGGGACAGTTTGAGGGGCAAATTGCACAAGTAAATAAACCCTGCGGACAATTCAAGAGGAATTGTTGAGAGAAGCTGCTTCTCTGAAATCCCACTGCTCCTTCTCTTATCGCGAAGCTAAGTTACAAAATTTGGGAAAAACTTGCAGGAAATAAATAACTTTCTTTCTTTGTCTTCATTTGTTGGGGATGGGAAATTTAAATGTGAGATATCACACTTCATGGAAGATTATTTTCAAATACACAGGCACCAGAAATATCTAGTACTTCCCTGATTTTATTTATATTTTAAATTTGTTGTCTAAGCAGAGCGACGTGTTAGCCACTCAGTCAAATTTGAATTTCAGATTCTCTGAGCAAGTCAAACTAGCAGGTCGTTTATATCATACCTTCCATCGTTTCTTGTTTCATAAGACAGGATGGTTTCAGTGTTTCTATAAATTGATAAGGGAGGGGTCATGAGGACTGAAGATACATTTGCAATCTGACAAGGCTGGGAAATTGTGGGTTAGAAAGCTACTTGACAATTTTTCTTGTGTGTACATGGGAGAAAGTAACCAGAGGGTAAGCTATCACTGAACTAATATTCCATGGTGAGCTCAACAACAAGCAACTTGCTCTTAAAGAGCACCTTCAAAATTGCAAAACATCTGAAAGTGCTCAAAGGAATGCTATCAGACAAAAATAAATTTGCACCAAGCCAAGGATGGGGGCAGGGTGAGTCATTAGACCAGGTGAACAAAAGCTTGGTCAGAATCAGAGAGATTTTAAGGAATGTCTTTGAGGACTAGAAAGCAGTAACAGCAGGGAGAAGTTTAGGATAATAACGTCAGAGTTTATCATAGAATCCCTAGTGTAGATCGAGGCCAATTGGCCCATCAAGTCTGCACTGGCCTTCCGATGCGCATCCCACTCCATCCTCATAACCCCATGGTCCATTCCACATAGCCTACACCTCCCTGGACGTTACAGGGCAACTTATAGCATGGTTAATCCACTTAACCGTGGGAGGAAACCGGAACATCCAGAGGAAACCCATGTAGACAGTCACCCGAGGTTGGAATCAAACCCATGCTGTGCCACCATGCCACTCATGGCCTTGGCAGCAGAAGTACAAAGACGGAGCAACCTAAGCGGATATCTTCAAGGGTTTAATGGCTGGAGGGGGTGATAAAGATTTGTTAAGTACCTTTTGATCATAGTTGGAAAAACTGAGGAGAACAGAGACTGGAGAGTCAAAAATAACTGTAGTTTACTTTGACAGAAATGCTTTGAATAAATCAACACTTCAAAGCCCAATACAATATTTTCCCCATGTTGCCAACGCATGTGTGTTTTGCTATTTTGTTTTGATGATCATGTGTTATTCCAACATTTTCACCCCCCCACCCCTCCACAGCAACCCCCCCAACCCCACCTTAAGGCATTGACTTAATCGGAAAAGTCCTAGTTACTGGATAGTAAGTAGGAGTAGGAATCTTGGCTGAAGACTTCAGGAAAAGCTACTATCCATATGGCCATACACAAACATGAGTTAGCTGCTGAAAAAGGGGGAAGCAGAGAAGGAAAAAAAAAGCAAAGACAGTTTCAACACATCTTCCATGTGTAAAATAAGTCATCACAATTGGTAAAATTGGCAGACAACAGAGAAGCCCCTCAAGTCTGTTTCACCATTCAATTAGACGATTGATTTAAAAGGGACCAAAGGAGCAATGTTTTCACACAGTGGGTGGAACATATAGAGAATGAGCTGCCAGACAGAGTGGTAGAGGCAGGTACAAATACAACATTTCAAAGACATTTGGATGGGAAAGATTTAGAGGGATGTGGGCCAAACACAGGCAAATGTGTCCAGCTCAGTTTAGGAAGCCCGGTCCGTATGGACAAGTTGGGCCGAAGGGCCTGTTTCCGTGCGGTATGACTCTATGACTATTGCGGACGTGTATCTTAATTCTGTTGAACCAACATGGAGTTTGTCGCACTTAATACCCTTGACAAACAAAAACTTATTCATTTAATTTTTTATGGTCTATGCGCATCACTGGCAAGGCTGGCATCTGTTGCCCACAAAATGCAGCTTGCTGCTGCCTTTCAGAAGGCATGGAGATGGGTCTGGAGACACATGTAGGCCAGACCACAAAGTAACAGTACATTTCTTCTCCTGAAGGACATGAGTGAGCCAGATGGGTTTGTGATGACAATCAGTATTAGTTTGTGGCACCATTCCCAAGACTAGCTTTCATTCCAGGCACTGTCTTAAAAAAAAAAATTTGGATGAATTTAAATTCCACCAGCAATTGCCAGGTGGTTTGAACGCATATCCCCAGGGTCGTATCTTGAATGTCTGGATCACTAGTCACCTGATGTTATCACGATGCCACCCTCATCTGAAGTTTGGAAACTTTCAACTGACCTCCAACTAGGAAGAATTTAGGGAGAGAGAGTTCCTAATTTGCCCCAACCCTTGTGTAAAGAACTGCGTTCTACCTGAATGGCCTAGCCCTCGTTTTGAGGTTACACCAGTTCTTCTTGAAATCACCAAAAAAGAAATAGTTTGGCACTATCTGCCTTATCAATTACTTTGGAGAATGAGAGGCAACCTTATTGAAAAATACAAGATTCTTAGGGGACCTGTAGATGCAGAGAGCTTGTTTCCCCTTGTGGGAGAGTCTAAGACCAGGTGCCATAATCGCAGAATAAGCAGTCACCCAGTTAGGACAGAGCTGAGGATTCTTTTTTTCTCTCAGGAGATACTGAATCTGTGAAATTCTTTACCAGGGGGTCACTGAGGCTGGGTCATTATCTATATTCAAGGTTGAGATGGACAGAGGTTTATTCAGGAAAGGAATCAAAGGTCATGGCTATAAGGCAGGAAAATGGAGTTGAGAATGATCAGATCAACCACGATCTCGTTAAATGGTGCAGCAGACACTTTTGGCTGAATACTAACTCTGCCTACATTCTCCACTTTGGTTGGGGTGGCACGGTGGCTCAGTAGTTAGCATTGCTGCCTCACAGCGCTAGGATTCCACCCTCGAGCGACTGTCTGTGTGGAGTTTGCACATTCTCTCCGTGTCTACGTGTGTTTCCTTCGGGTGCTCCGGTTTCCTCCCACAGTCCAAAGATATGCAGGGTAGGTGGATTGGCTATGCTAAATTGCCCATAGTGACCAGGGATGTTTCGGGTAGGTGGTTTGGACAAGGAAAATGTAGGTCCGGGTGGGATGCTTTTCAGAGGGGTGGTGTATACTTGTTGGGCTGAATGGCCTATTTCTACACTGCAGGGATTCTATGAATCTATGCTCTTACATCTTATGGTCACTCAATTGTAACTCACCACTACAGATCAATTTAATTGCCTTTAATCTTCAATGCTCCTTGTGTAACACCACTGCGAATCCTTAGCAGAGCAGTGTCAAGGTCTGACGAGCAGAAGTGGCTGAATGGCAACAAGTCATACTTTGGAGAAAGAGAAACTGTACTTTTGTTTGTAATTTACCAATCCTTCTGCCAATTGTATCGACAGAGCTACTGGCGCAAAACATGAGTGTTCGGAAACAAAACAAAGAACTGCGGACACTGGAGATCTGAAGCAGAAACGGAAATTGCTGGCGAAACTCAACAGGTCTGGCAGCATCTGAGGGAAGAAAGCAGAGTTAACATTTTCAGCCCGGTGACCTTTCATCAGGATGGAAACCCCGAGGTTGGTCAGAGTACAACAAAATCGCGCAGATTGAGACTATCTCAGGGAAGGGAGCTGAGCTGATGGTTAGCTCAGGTTCTGGTTGTGTCACTGGATTCCAAACTCAATGCAGATCTTTGCGACACTGCATTCAATAAAGTTAGTGACTTTGAGTCAGCTCTAGGGGAAAAGACAGTGATGAAAAATAGACTGTTGTACAGACTCACCTGGCGCACTAATGGCCTTGAGGGATGGGAGTTGTAAGTTGTTCTCCTTCTCTGATAAACAAGTGATTCCAGCTCCACACGCTATGATTAATCTTAGTACCCTTCAGGATAGTAAGGCAAATACTGTCTTGTCTGCACTACCCACAGCTCAAAAATAAACCATCAAAATGCCAGAATTATGAATCAAATAGATTGATATTTGATAGAAAAGAACCCTTAAAAGCATTAACGTACAGAAAGATCAAGGCATACAGGTCCACACTTTCCTGAAAGTGACAACACAAGAGAATAAGGTGGTCAAGGTGGTATTTGGCACGCCTGCCTTCATTGGTCGGGGTACAGATTGTAAAAAGTAGTAAGTCATGTTGCAGCTGTATAGAACTTTAGTCAGGCCACATTTGGAATACTGTGTACAGTTCTGGTCGTCGCTCCACCAGAAGGACATGGAGGCTTTGGAGAGGCTACAGAAAGGGTTTACCATGATGTTGCCTGGTTTGCCGGTTGTTACCTATGGAGGAGAGATTGGACAAACTTGATGTGTTTTCAATTGAATATCAAAGGGTGAAGGGCGGCCTGTTGGAGATTCACAAAATTATGACAGGCATGATAGAATGGATAGTTGGAGCCTTTTTCCCAGGGTAAACATGTTAATTAGCAGGGGGCATAGGTTTAAAGTATAAGAGGGAAAGTTTAAAGGGGATATGAGAGGCAAGTTTTTTTCACACAGAGGGTGGTAAATGGCTACAATGCACTGCCAGAGGAGGTGGTGGAGGCAGATACAATAGCAACGTTTAAGAGGGCATCTTGACAGCCACATGAAGAGGCAGGGAATAGAGGGATACAGACCACGGGGAGGCACAAGGTCTTTAAGTTTAGCAAGGCGTCATGTGTTGGTGCAGGCTTGGTGGGCCGAAGGAACTGTACTGTGTTCTACTGTTCTTTTTTCTTTGTATTGGGTGCAGGGTATTGCAAGTAATTCAAACGTAAGAATTTTTTCAAAGTATTATCATGTGACTCCAGGTCCACAGTAGTATGGTTGACTCTTCATTGTCCTCTGAAATGGCCTAGCAGGCCAGTGAAGGGGAAGTTTAATGCCAATTAGGTATAGTCAACAAAATTACCAGTGATGCCCACATTCCATGGAAGAAAAAAGAAAAAAATCAAGTCCTAATTGATCTTCCTTTGGAATCAGTAATGACTAAGATGCCACGAGCCTTTTGTCCAAAATTCCCTCCTCTACTGTGGCTAACACAACTGTCAAAGCAATGTCCTGGTGTCTACTGACAAATGGGAGCAACTGCGACATGTTGGAATATTCATGGATGGAATAGGCCAAATGGGCCTCACTGTCTTTTCACATCCATATTTCCTCGACGTGTTTAGTCAGTCTATACACACGTTTGCCTCAGATTAAAAACTCAGATCCCAACAACCAGAGGGAACATTTCAACAGTCTCCACCCAAATCTCTGGTCCCTGCATAGTGTCATGATGCCAAATCCAAACTGCACATAAAATGGGGGAGTTCAAACAATAATTCAGTCTCACTGGGTGTCCCATTGACCCACTGTCCCTCTGCTCCTTAGTCTACATTGGCAAGATTTAAAAATTCTCTTTTGAACTTGAGTACATGTGACAGTTAAATATACATCTAATTCTGGTCCCAATGCAACCCTGATTTTAACTCTTCCAACACTGGCAGCCATTTTTTCCACTGTCTGAAGAACGGTCTAGAATTCACTCCTTAAACTCCACTGCCCTCCTCCTATAGGGCAGTTAAACCTCTCTCTTTAGCTTTTGGTTGTTTATTCTAATGTCTCCTCTTGTGATTCAGTATCACCTTCTTGTGAAGAGTTACTTGGGTGTTTTACAACCATAAAGGATCTGCATAAATGTAAGTAGTTGTCAACAAATCAGATTTTTAGGCTTTAAACTGACCTCCCTTACTACTGAAAAAAAAATCCGAATTTCATTCCAGATCATCATGAGGGTGGAAATGAAGGAGTTGGCTCTGGAACTACTACTTTATCCACAGAAGGTTATAGTGGATGCCAAGAATGTGTTTTACTGCCTGAGTGAGTCTACTCATTTCCCGCAATCGTACGATCGTAACTTCCTGGCCATGGTTGCCAGGGAAAAGGCCTATGCTTTCTGCCCAGCCTCTGCAAGCCATTTGTTGAACAAATCTGTTTCTGATTACACTAAATGGAATGTCAGAAAAACATAGAGGAGGCCAGCAGAATAAAGACAAGCCCTCATTGTAAAGCGCAACAACTTCCATTTGAATGAATGCTCACCTCAAAATGTCACCATTTATAACTGCAGGCGTGAGGAAAGTGACAGGTTGCCCTGCATATACATCTCAATCTGCAGCAATGGCTAAAACAGAAATGAGGGAATAAATGCTTGGCTGACTGTTAAACCACGGAGTGGCTGTACTCTACAGCTGCAACATGTAACCTTACAGTCGTGCAGAGTATTCAAAATACATTCCAGTATACCGCAAGTGTCAAGAAACATTACGGCCATCACTGAAAGCAAGGGTCACACCAACTCATGGAGTACAGTCGCAGTACCTTTTGGTCCTAACTAAAGAAAATCATACGATCACGTTTTTATGACATAATGGCACATTCTGTGACTTGGTTTTGGCAAAAATGAGGACTTAAATTCCAGCCATAGAAAGTACTCTACTTCCAATCACAGCGAGCAGGCCTGTCAACGCAGGCCTCAGTCAATCAATCTGAATCGAGATGCTCAGACCAGAGCTCATGGTGGCTTCTTTCAATCTAATGTGAGTGAAAGCCAGTACCTAAAGGGTTTGTTTTAAAATAGTGGCGCTCACTGAGGCGTCTAGCAGTGGCAGTATTTCATAGGATCCCTACAGAGTGGAAGCAGGCCATTTGGCCCATCGAATCACATTGCCCCTCCAAAGAGCATCCCACTCAGACCTACCCCATCCAATAACCCTGCATTTCCCATGGCTAACCCACCTAGCCTGCACATCCCTGGACACGATGGGCAATTTGGCATGGCCAGTCCAATGAAGTACAGGACGCTCTCAACAGAACAGTGACGTGTCGAAATCAAGATTTCACACTGAAATCTCTGGAGCAGGATTTTACCAATAACTAAGTTTTACCCACTAAACTACATCCTGAAGCCTCTCCACTACTGTCTCTCCACTTGAAAACAGAACCATGTGCACAAAGGACAAGGACAGCAGATCCTTGGGATATCATCGTCTGCAAGTTTCCCTCCGAGTGCAATGTCACCTCGATTTGGAAATGCATCAGCATTTCTTCACTGCCACTGCCAAAATCCTGGAATTCCCTTCCTAACAACATTGTGGGTTTCCCTAAACCCCAAGGACTTCACCAGTTCCATAAGGCAGTTTGCCACGAGCTTGTCCAGGGCAATTAGAATGGGCAATAAGAGCTGGCTTAGTCAGTGATGCCCGCATCCTTCGACTGAATTAACTTCCTGAAAAAATGGAGCATTCATGACGATTACAAGAGAGAAGTGTTTAATAAATATAAGTCCTTGTTTCTGCTGTCACGGGATTTGAAATTCGGGCAAAATTCATTCTAATTGGGGGAAAGACAAAAAACACTCCTCATCCCAACTGTGGCTCCTTTGCCCCATTTTAGATAAATGCAGGGGGTTTGTCCAGCGAAAAATATTAGCACCGAAAACAGACAAACTTATTTAATGGAGGGAACAAAAAAAAAGCAGTCCTCTTTACACAGCTAATATGAATAATATAAAGACTTTTTTCAAATGGTTTTCTATCCAAAAAAATTTTGGGTATAAGTAAGGAATAAAAGACCCAAATTTATTCAACACCTCTCTCTCATAGTTCCTCTTAAAAGTTAGACATAAAGGAGGATGTGGATATAAAGTGTGACAATCCATCTTCTCCTCACTAATCCTTTTCTAACAGAGAGTGACTCATTGAAAATACCAAAGACAGTCTGGAGGTTCAATGAGTGCAAATATGTGGCAGTGGAATTTGTAGACACTACACTGGAAGACCTTGAATACTGAGTGAACGCCAACCACATGTCTTCCTCATGTATTAGGTAGTATACGAGGCTCTAAGAGGCGACATATGTTCCTTCAATTTTATCAACTCAGCTATAATTTTTACAAAGAACATTGACTTTCTCCTTTTCCTAAGCCCCAACAGATTCCTGCAAAGCCCTGAAGCTGGGATTAGGCATCAATTTTCTAGTCCATCTTAGCAACTTAAAATTCATAGTTCACTCAAATTTGAAAGATGAGTCTTTTGGATTCCTTTCAGTATTGATTAGAAATTACTGCAGAGAGATGTATAGGACACACAATGGCAGGAGGTTCAGGGGAGGGATGCTCAGTGGGAAGCTGTTTGGAATCACAGAATCCCTAACAGTGTGGAAGCCAGGCCACTTGGCCCATCAAGTCCTCACGAACCCTCTAAAGAACATCCCATCCAGACCTACACCTCCTACCCTATCCCCATAACCCTGCTTTTCCCATGGCTAACCCACCTAGCCTGCACATCCCTGACACTATGGCCAATTTAGCATGGCCAAGCCAATTAATCTGTATGTCTTAGGACTGTGGGTCGCCCCTGGGTCACTGGCATTGTGAGGTAGCAGTGCTAACCACAGAGCAACGGCACCACCCTATAAGGCAGACACGTAATAAAGCTTCAAGTAATACATCCAACCTGAGTTGGCAGCCTTTCCTATATGAAGTTTTATCCATCCCCCAGAATTGGTGTCTGCAAGGAAACTGGCCAAGGTGACAGTTCACAAAGCCTCAGCTTGTTGGCCACTGATATTGGAGGTAGACTGAGAGTCATACAGCACTGAAACAGACCCTTCAGCCCACCTCATCCATTTCAACCCGGTGTCCTAAACTGAACCAGTTCCACGTGCCTGTGTTTGGCCCATATCCCTTGAAGCATTTCCTAATCATGTACCTGCCCAAATGTCTTTTAAATGTTGTAATTGTACTCCCACTTCCTCTGGTAGCTCGTTCTATATACGGACCACCCTCTGTGTGAAAAAGTTGCCCCTCAGGTCCCTTTCAAATCTTTCCCCTCTCACCTGAAACGTATGCCTCTCGTTTTGGACTCGCCTACCCTGGGGAAAAGATCTTGACTATTCATGCCCGTCATGAATTTCTAAGCCTCTGTAAGGTCACCCCTCGGCCTCCGATGCTCCAAGGAAAGACGTCCCAGTCTATCCAGCCTCTCCTGGTTAACTCAAACCCTCCCGTCTCGTTAACATCCTTGTAAATCATTTTTGCACCCTTTCCAGTTTAATAACATCTTTCCTACAGCAGGATGACCAGAATTGTACATAGCACTCCAAATGCGGCCTCACCAATGGTATCAAAAAAAGGCAATGATTTTTCATCACTCATGGACAGCCAAAGCCCTACGCCCTTTAGAACCCAAGCCCAGTTCCTAAGGCTCATACAGACTCTTCCATATAGGGGGTCAAACATGAGCCTGTGCCCAGTCACAGCTATGCTCACAACATTATATGTGTGATGATATGATCACCTCTACGCTCTTCAGTTTCCTATAAAAGATCATTTTATACCCAGGGAATAGCTGCTCTTTATGATCGGAGAATTCCTAACTTTATTTCGTTGGAAGCTTTTAAGGTTCAAAGCACAGTGTGCACAGCTCACAACCACGAAATGGATTTAGATGAGAAAGGTCAACTGACCAATCCTAACTGACATGTCGAGAAAATCTTACTGCTTCTTGAACGATTCTAGGCTTTGTTCTTTATTAGATCAACAAACAGATATTCTCCAGGGTGTAAAGTTTCCAGGTATCAGCCCTTTGTGCCTCCAGACCGACACTCCAGTTCAGCACTGAGGCAACGTTTCATTGTCAGAGGTGTGATGTTAAACCAGGTCTTTGTCTACCCTTATTATAGCACGTATTCACATCAACAATCCATTCGGATTATTCAAACTGTCTTGATTCCACAACCATCAATTGCCTACTCTGAAGTGGTTCTGCATTTGTCTTTCTTGTTTTTATACTATTCCATGAAGTTCTCTCAGTCACTTCCTTCTATGGCTCAAATACCTCTGATCTTACATATAACTCAATGGAAACCATTCACATATCAACCTAGTTCCACCAACATAGCAGCATCTTTATTATTTTCATGCTCAAACCTTGTCTCTATCCCATTGCCCAAAGTAATGAAGAGTTTTGTTCACGCTCCAATCAACATCAGAAGGCCAGTCAGTACATATATGTGTGTGTGTGTGTGTGTGTGTGTGTGTGTGTGTGTGTAATGAGTCTCCCTTTCAAACCTTTCCATCGACTTCACAAGATACGATGTCAAGAAGGACTGAAGCTCACACTCCCACCGCCAAACTGCGTGAGGAATCTCTCCCAAAAGTCACTTATAACCACTTCAGCTACAACCATCTCACGCTGGCTATCTGTTTCACTCAACCGACTCTAAAATGATCATTCCACTGAGTCAAGCGAGTGAAGCTGTGCGTCGTGGATCGTGGAGCTTCTTTCTTGGTTAAGCATTAATTTCATTAGACACTGAGGGGAAGAATTAATATGGCAGTGCAATTAATTGTATTTGGAGTGAGGAAGAAGAGCAATTTTGTCACCATCACAACAACGACATGTGAATAACAATGCCTTTGTGTGTTGAGTTTGTGAACAATGAAGAACAGTTGACAGTGAACACGTGTCCACAGGCCTCGGGTGTAGGCCTCAGGAAAAGGCCTCAGGAAAGCATAAGTATTGTTCTGTCTCAGGACCTGGCTTCACTTATCAGGCAGGTTTGGTCAAGTCCTTTTTGCATCCTGTGTTATCCAAAAAGTATATTAGTCCCCTTAGCTGGAGTAACTGCCTGGCCTATTGCAATCTATGACTAAGCAGCTGAAATAATGGTCAAGCCATTTCATTTCAGGATATCGCTCCACAAACCCCACCAACCTTCCCACCTTAAACAAAGTCTTTGCTCCATCAGAGTAGCAGGTCTAAAAATAGGCAGCAAATTACACAGGCTATATTCATTGGGGAACTTGAACTCTGAGGCACATTGACTGCCACCATTCTTCTCCACGGACAGCTCTAACTAGCACCAGTCCCGAACACAAACCTCTTGATTCTGCTCCCTGGAAACCAGTGTGGGGCTTAGACGTGACAGTAAAAAGCAAAGTCATCACCCATAGGCTAGAAAATTACTCACAGACAAGCATACATATTTTTCAAGGAACATGACACACTTCAATGAACGCACGCACCACAGTAGGCATCACTAATATCTGGTTAACTTACAAGCTGCTTTCTCATCCCCTGCAATTGTTGCACTGACATCAGCGTGAAGACCTTACTCCGTAAAGTAATAACGTAAACAGTGACTAGTGTAGCTGAAATCAACACTGGGTTACAATGTTACTTTTTTCACCCTCTCTTCACCGTTCTCACACATTGGGCAGTCCATCATCATCACTTGAATGGAGTACAAAACATCGCACGCGTGTGTGCGCGCGCACACACAAACACACGTACACGCACACACACACGTCCCCGCGCACATAGTATTTCGGCCCAGCAATTGACAGTAAAACACACCCGCGTGTAGTTCATTTCTGTACTTACTTTCAGTGAATCAAAGCAGGCAATTACGCGTCCATTTTCAACTTGGCAACTTTTGGAAGGGTGTGCAAATTTACATTCCGTGTCTGGTCGTGAGCAAGTGCCTCTTTGAAATTCTCTGCACACTTCCAATGTCAGCCATTTTGTGTCCCGTATCTGTGCCACACTAACGGCCATGTTTGTGAGTTAACAGGCAGGCGAGATAGTCCGGAACAGCGTAGAGACAAACACGTCGATTGCAGAACGTCGGTTAAAGAAAATCTTGACGATTTTTGGGGGGGATAAAAGATAACCTTTGTTTTTTTCTCGTTTTGAGTGTATTAAAGGCTTTCTCGACAGAAAGATCACCGCAAGGAAGTTTCCTTTCAGAGAAAACCCCTGGCATTAGATTGGCGAAGATTCTTTTTTTTTTAGAAAAAAGAATTTCAGAAAGAATAAAGGCTTTTCTTCTTTTTTTTCTCTCTATTTTGGTTGCAAAAGTAACAGTGCTATCATTGGTATGGAATTGTTCGTCAGATGCAGGGCAATTGCACTCTCAGTGACCCATAACGTGTTCCCAATCTGAGGCCTGTTTTGAAGCTTGGAGATGGGTCAAGGCTTAGCTCTCAGTGAGGATCCCAGTTGTTGCACAGTGCCAGTTATTCGAGAGGTAACATCCAGCTCGCTGATATGGCAATCAATATCGATCAACTCTGCCCAGCTGATTGCAGCAATTTAAAGTGATCAGACCTTCCGGGATCAGACTTTTTTTTGTTTTAATCCCCTCGGTTGTTTCAGGCAGAAGGTAAGTGTTTCGGTAGAGTTGTTTTTTTTTGTTTATGTGAAAATTCTTTGTTCGATACAGTGAAATAGCAAGAGAGCAATGCCAGGCTGATATACTGCGAAAAGTTTGTTCTTTCTTTCTCTCTTTCTCTCTCCCTCTCTCCCTCACTCTCTTTCTCTCTCTCTCTCTTTCAGACCTAGGTGGGAATGAAAGGGAGGGGCTGGGCAAAGGGGAAGAGGAGGAAGGAGGGGGTCTGGGGGGGGAAGAAGGGGGGGAGGGGGGAAATGGGTGATTGTACTAAAGCCGAAGGGTTTGGATGTGCAGTTGTTGCAGTCCTAGCTGGCAGCAAGCAAGACAATAAAGCAGAGACTGCTCTAGAAGCTTTTCGAAGCAGCAGAGATTCCAGGAAAGGCACTTCTCAGTACCAACCTGTAGGAGAAACAGATACATCAACATTTTACCAACCAGCATTTAACTCCCATCCCAATTAAAAAAAACAAAAGAAATGATCAGGAAATTAAAAAATAAATCTTCCTGCGTCAAGCTGGAAGTAACATGCAAAGGCAACAGACTACCTGCGTTTACAAAAATACTTACAGTGCAGCATGATACAGCCAGCCATTGTACATTACTTTGGGGAGAAAAACAGCAGTGTGAACCTTTGTGAAGCAATGCATGACAGGGAGACAACCAATCAGGGAGAGTGTTGCAGCAATATTCTGGGCAGAGAGCCAATCGTTTTGACTGTCTCATGAAAGGTCGCACCTGTCAGACATTCACTGCTATGCAAGAAGCACAGAAAAACGCCCATCAGATGCGACTAATTCTGGTGCATGAAGTCAAACCATGTGCTTGTTCCCCTTGCGTCTCAGGTCATGATCCAACATGCAGTTAGTGGATTAATCCAGGTTAGCTTTTCACCGGCTACCAGCAATGGTCGAAGCTCCTGCAGAATCTCACGCATGCACACTCAAGCGCACACACGTGTGCACACTCACTCAGGCACACGTGTAATGCACACGTGCGTACATGCACATGCTCACACATGCACACACTCACTCGCACACACATGCAACCCACACACACATTCACGCGTTCGCCCACGCACGCACACTCACTCACACATGCAACTCACGTACGCACGTTGATACGCACACTCGCAGGCCAGCACACACGCACACGCATGTGCGCATGCATGCTGGCACACTCACCGTCTCTCAAACACACACACACACACACACACACACATACATACACTTGCTCAAGCTCACACGCGTACCCTCCTGCACTCACAAGCAAAACGCACAAAAGTCAAGCTTAGTCCCACAGACTCTGGGATTAACTGGGCACTGCGCAAGGCACAAGCTGATACTGCTGTTCGCTGCCAGGAACGTCCAGGAGAGAGAGAGAAGAAGGGGATTGCTGTGAAAAGTACATTCCCTTCTCCCATTCCCCACCCCTCACCCACAGCCAACCGCATCCCCACTCCCTGAAACCAAACGAGGTCCCAACTCCAAGTGGAGCTTCTGTGTTGGTATTAAACCCTTCCATTCAGCCAGCAACCACTTTCTCAGTATATCACAGCCAAGTCAGTCATTAACAAAAGCTGCCTGTGTGACCTTTCTCTTTGCCACAGTCAAGATCCATGTTCGATGGGGAACAGAGTGATCACAGTGCAGCCTGGATGCCTGGCAGACCCAGAGAGCTCTGCCAAAGTAAAATGCGATTCCATTACGCCAGCATTAAATATTCAGGAAGACAATTTGTTTTTCGCAAGCCTGTGGGTTTTCAAACTGCTTGCTGAGGCCATCCCTTCATTCCCACTGCCCTTCTTGCACTGGAGGTGATGGCATCAGATTAAAGGCTTGCTGGGATCGGATGCACACACAAATCATTCACCATGCATCCCTCAAACAACCTAACTAACCATGAATTGATATTGTGAAGCTTACCTCCTTTGCCATTCCCCCTTATGTAAATGTAACACTTGGGTAAACAGTAGTGTTGTGTAAACGACAGTATTAGTAATGCTGAAACCCTGGCTAATTTTCTGGCCGCATGGGTTCAAATCCCAATGTAGCATTATGTAAGCCTGGAGATGTCAATGTGTCTCAGTTGTGACCATCATGTTTCAAAACCCATCTGCTTCCTCAACGTCCAATGGAAATCTGCCATCCATGCCTGGCTTGGGGCTACATGTGACTCCAGGTGCATGCAATGTTGGGCTGACACTTAACTGACCCACCTCTGAAATGGCTAAGTGAGCCATTCATTCCAAAGGTCAATTAGTGATTGGCTGCAAAGGAAAGAACAAAAACAAAACTGTCCACTGAGGGAGTGAGAATTACCTTCCGTTGAAAACAGATGCTATTCTCTCCCACCCCTCCTGTCCTGGATATTTTATTTTCATTTTTTGCACGCCTGCCCCCAACCCCCACCCCCTCTGCATCCTCCCTGTCTCCTCGACTGGTTGACCAATGCAATAGGTGGGTAGGAGAGGTACTCAATACCTTAGTGTTGCCTCGCTACCTGGGGTTCATTGGGGCACTGAACTTCAGTAAGCAAATTACCTTGAGGGGAGGGAGCAAGGGAGAGAAAAGTCAATGGACACTAATCAGAAGCGGAAAGGCTGATTGGTGATCTCTCCTTAGCCCAACTTGAATGCATGATTGGACCACTCCAGAATCATCACCTTCCCAGGAAAGTGCATCCCAGGCACTAAATATTTATAAATACAATGCGCAGCCAGACTCCAATTACACCCCTGAAATGAACTGAATTAAAAACCCTACATCTTGACTGATGAGCAACATCTACGCTCCCATGTGGTGAGGAGTTGATTGAAATCAATGCAAGTTGGTACTTATCTAGGGACCTGCAAAGTGATGCTGCAAGACTATTGCAGCAATTAGCACAGAGCTCAAAATTATTCTACATTTTCCAATTGCTACAATGAGCACTGTGTCTTTTAACGTGGTTTCATTGCTGAGTTTCTACCTGCATTTCCTGTTTCCAGGCAATGGCTGATTCTACTTTTGGGACGAAAAAGGATTGAACACATAAATATAAAGAAAATAAAAATGACACAAACAGAACAACATATATTTCTCTTTGAGGAGATGCTGTTGTTTATATTCCTCATACCCACACTGTTTCACTCCGTCACTTCTGTTCCAACTGAGGATTCCACCTGTTTTCCCAATTGGCTAAAGGAAGGCACAAGCTGTGACAGTGATTGTGTCATGTGACCATTTTTTATTAAATGTCTTTGATGGGACATGGGTTTGAGTGGTGACATCAACATTCATTGCCCAGAACTAACTGCTCAACTTGCTAGGTTATCACAGAGGAGAGGTGACAGTCAACTGCATTGTTGCAGCCACAGGTAGACTGGGCAGGTTAAGGACAGCAGATTTCTTTCTCTCGTTGACATTAACAAATGAGATGGATTTTTACACCAGTTTACAGTCAACATTGCTGAGATCAGCATTCAATTTAAGAACTTCTGTTTAATAGCATCTAAATTCCACCAGCAGCCTTGGTGGGATTTGAACTCATATTCCCAATAGCCTGTATATTCGGCAAATATTCGGCAAGTCGAAAGGCTTTACCATTATGGGGTGTTGGTGATCATGTGATCAAATTTTCAGTAATGCGCCTTGACAGACATTGCAACTCTATTCAGACGAGTCATAAGAAAATTCAATGCGTTTCGGGCCCACCATCTGCCATCAGCCTTAGTGCCACTCATTCATGTTGCTATTGTGAATGCATGACGGAAGTCAGGGACTTAGTCTGTAAATCAGTTAGGGTCTCAGGACTCTGTCCCAAATCAGGGCCTAAACTGTACAACTAGGTTCTCTTTCTCTGCCCCAGTCTACTAATCGGATGGTACACTAATTTAATCCTTGGGAGCGAGGATGTGAATATATAAAGTGCCGATATAAAGAGTGCACAAGTACAGACTCAGTCACACACAGACAGCTGGACACACAAAGAACTATTTGGAAGGTAATTTGAAAAATACAATTCATACAAATTAACAGGTAATGAGGCTAATTTAAACTGCAAATGGAATACGACAAATGTTGAATTTTGGGAGTAGTTTAAACTAAATCAACTGGTCAGACAACAGACCGGATTGAATGCAGCGCTGGTTTTACAGCCCAGCCAATTACTCTCAATTGCCACCCCAGTGTGGTACTGTCGAAGTGCTGCACTGCCTGAGGTTCTGCACACAGTCTTTCAAGTCAGACATTAAACTGAGGCCTTGACTACTCTCTCAGGATAAACTAAAAGATTTCACGGTGCTATTTCATGGTCGGCAAGGGAATCCTGGCCAACACTTAAATCTCAATAAACATTGCAAAAATAAGATAGTCATTATCACATTTTTGTTTGACATATGTAGATTAGCTGTCATTTTCCTACAACACACCAATGATCGTATTGTCAAAAAATACTTAATTGTCTGTAAAGCAGATGGGCAGGAAATATATCGTATTAACGTAAGTCTTTCTTAACCCTCGGAAGTAACAGAGAGTAAAATGAAGTGGACCCATAAAAGCAGGACTCCATCTGATCCCGTGGGAATTCTGCTTGGAAAGCTAAGTTAAAATTTGCCTCATATGATCCAGAGCTTGAATACTACTGGAAAGAGAGACATATTGGCGAAGTATCCGAACTTGCTTTCACTGGGATAAACAAAAGAATGCTAAGTTTCAAACTACCACCACAATTTGTACTGCAAGAGAAAATGGTGCTGACTGATCATAAGATATTGGAACAAAATTAGGCCATTCAGTCATGGCTGACATGTTTCTCAACCTCATTCTCCTGCTTTCTCCCCATAACTTTTGACCCTCTTACTAAGCAAGAGCCTATCTATCCCTTAATGACTAGGCCTCCACTACCTTCTGTGGCAATGAGTTCCACAGATCCACTGCCCTCTGGCTGAAGAAATTCCTTCTAACCGAAGTTCTAAAGGGTCATCCCTTCACTCTGAGGTTGTGCCCTTGGGTTCTGGTCTCTCCTACTCATGGAAAAAATCTTCTCTGTGTCCATTCGATCCAGACCTCTCATATTCTGAATTTTCAATGAGACCTCCCCTCATCCTTCTAAAGTCCATCAAGTACAGACCCAGAGTCTTCAAACTCTCCTCGTATGACAAACCCTTCGTCCCTGGGATCACTCTTGTAAAGCTCCTCTGGACCCCCTCCAATGCCAGCACATCCCTCCTTAGATACAGGGCCCAAAACTGCTCACAATATTCCAAATGCTGTCTGACCAGAGCCTTATACAGTTTCAGCAGCACATCTCTGCTGTTGTATTCCAGGCCTCTTGAAATGAATGCTAACATTGCATTGTCCTCTCTGACTTCCAAATGAACCTTACTTCTCCTGAATTTTAAACTGGATTTATGAGTGATTGGTATATATTTATGATCTCAAGTTTTATTCTCCTTAAAAGCGTAAGCATAAATCCGAGGTGGAATACATCCCAATGACCTTATAAATTTGGATCATGTTCTTTTGCCAAGCGCATTAGAGGAGTTATCAGCCACTTGAGGTTAACGGAGCATTGGGTATGCTTTTCAGGAAACTGGGATACAAAAGGGTTGAAGTTTTGCTTTCACGGTCCAGGCCCTAGAGGAAGTACATCAATTAGTTCTGGACAGCCCACCTCAGGAAAGAGATATTGACTTGAAATGGATGCAGTTCACTGGTATAACACCACAGTTTTGAATGGGTGGCATGGTGGCACTGTGGTTAGCACTACTGCCTCACAGTGCTAGTAGCCCAGGTTTAATTCCCCCCTCAGGTGACTGTCTGTGTGGAGTTTACACATTCTCGCCGTGCCTGTGTGGGTTTCCTCCAGGGCCTCCAAATTCCTCCCACAGTCCAAAGATGTACAGGTTAGGTAGAATGGCCATGATAAATTGCCCTATATAGTGTGTAGGCTCTGTGGATTAGTCATGGTAGATGTGGGAAGCTGGCATGCTCTTTGGAGCAGACTCAATAGGCCAAATCACCTTTTTCCACACAAGAGGAATTCTATAATTCTTCTTTGATTATGAAAACAGGACGTATAAGTCTGGACTGTATTCCTTTCAATACAGAAGAACGAGGTGGAATTTGATTGAAGCATTTCAAAGGGATTGAGTACGGCGAACATGGACAGGAAACACTGGTTTGGTTCAACTGCAGAATTGTGTCCAGCGTCACACTTTTAAAAAGGATGAGAATGCACTGGAGAGAGTGTAGAAAAGATTTATGATCGGAGTTGGAGGCATGAGATATATCGGAGAACTTGGGGTAGTCTTCCTGCAGAGAAAAGAGGCTGAGAGGAAATGTGACACAGGTCTTCAAAATCCTGGTGGGTTTGACACAGTCCATGGGGAGAAATTGTTCATACTGGTGAAGGGGATAAAGAACGAGAGAGCACAGACCGAAAGTAACTGGTAAAAGAAGCAAGAGTGGCAGAAAAGAAACTCTCTTTCACAGAGCGGTCAGGATCTGGAATACACTGCCTCAGGGTGTGGCAGAGGCAGATTCAATTAAACCATTTGAAATGGGGTTAGATAGCGATCTGAAAAGGGAAGATGTGCAGGGTTATGGGGAGAAAGTGGGGGAATAACAATAAGCGAATTGCTCATTTGGAAACTGGATACTACTACAATGAGCTGAATGGCCTTCTGTAATTCTGGTGAGAGAATCCAGGACAAGGGAACACATGCTCATACTCAGAGGCATTTGCAACTCTCCTGAAAGATTATGGATGCTGAAGAGTTGGAACTATCAAAACTGAAATTATTGGGGATTAGTTGGGTCAAGAAATATGAAACAAAGATGAGGAAAGAAACTTAATGTACAGAAGATTAATTTAGGAAATCCAGTTGGCACGGACAAGTTGGACCAATGGGTCTGTTTCCACGCTGTACATTGCTATGACTCTATAAACTGTTTACTGAATGAAGCAAAAAGCTCAAAGGCCTTGAGAAAAGCCTTACCTTGTTCCTAAATGGTTTAATGCTCCCACCAAATGGCTGCAGAAAGGGACTTCAAAGGAATGTGCTCCATCAGTATCTGCTACCAGCCTGCAGCATAATTTCAAGACCCAGTGCCCATTTAGCCCTGTGTGATTCTAAACATCACACCCGTGGGTACACATGCTTTGTCCATGCCATCACTTCTCAGCGACAGACCTTTACCTACACAGTACCAACAAAGGGCTGAACTGCCTGTGCAACTGGCACGTGAAGGCATTTTGTGACTTCTGTTAGCACATCACACAGAATTAAGAAAAAAATTAAAATCACTCGTCTCGATCTGTTTGTACTCACTACAGCCACACAATTTTGTCCTCAGCTGCATTGCCCAGTGCCATTATCATCAAATCTGTGACCTCTGTCAATTGTACTCTGGAATTAAGATTAAACATATGCACAAACACTTTAGAAATAAGGACTGGAGTTGAAAAGTACACCCTGGAGACTATTCTGCCAATTGACAAATCATGGCTGATCTTTTACATTAGTTCCACTTCGCCCCATTTCCTCAGGTTTTAAGTTGGCTCTTTGCTTTGTTGAGGTTACAGTATCGAGAATTTCAAGATAAGGATGTTTAAGAATGACTAATTTTATCTTAGGCTTCAGATGACATTCACAAATAATGGAATCTTAAGTTTATTTCCTCACCCTCAATGTCCAAGATTGAAGTCATTTTGAGAGTCTGGTTACATCCAGGCCCTTTGCTTGACTGCAAACTCTATAAGGAGACAAATGCCATGATCCAGGTCCCAAAGTCATGGCCAGCAACACCTCAGAGAACAAGGGCAGCATGTGTATAGAAACATCACCAAGTCCAAGCTTTCCACCTTGACTCGGGATTATACTTGTCATTCCTTCACTGTAACTGGGTCAAACTCATGGGAACTCCCTTCCAAGCAGCAGTAAGGGGTGCTTGGCACCACCTGGGCTGCAGTGATTCAGGAAGGTGGCTCCTTGCCACCCTTCCAAAGGCGATCAGGAATGGGCACTGAGTGCCAACCCTGCCAGATTTTGTTTTCCTTTATTCATTCACGGGATGTGAGCATCACTGGCTACGCAGCATTTATTGCCCAGAGGGCAGATAAGAGTCAACCACATTGCTGTGGATCTGGAGTCACATGTAGACCAGACCCTAAGTGTCTGCTAAGGGGCATTAGTGAACCAAATAGGTTTTTCCCAACAATCAACGATTGATTCACGATCGTCCTTAGACTCTTAATTCCAGACATTTATTGAAATCAAATTCCACAATCTGCCGTGGTGGGATTCGAACCTGGGTCCACAGAATATTATCTGGGTCTCTGGATTAATTGTCCAGCGATAATACCACTAGGCCATCGCCTCCCGATGCCCATGTCTCCAGAACAAATATCACAAAAGGCGATGCAATGGCACGTTTAAAGCTGTCTCAGGCTTTGCTGAACAGTATCATGTAAAATGACTGAACTGCCCAATGACCAGGTTGGTACGCTGCCTTCTGCCTCGTTTTAAATGCAGCAGTGGAACTCAGATACATCTCCATTTGTGTCCAGTTAATAGTTCACAGGCTGAGTTGCTGTAAGAGCATTCCAATGAGCCTGAGTCAGAGTGCAAGGAAGAGACAAAAATACCTTCGGGGCTCCTCCTTCTGTTTACTATCTGATTACGTGTGAAAGAATCTTGCACCACAGTAAGAGGCCATTTGGTCCATCATCCGTGTGACAGCTGTTCACTGGAGGGCTGCTACCAACCCAGCATTACAAAACCAATTGGTAACTTGAAGCACTGCTGAGTCTAACAGGTGCGAGAAGCAATCAAGGGACTTAGAATCAGGGTAGGGACAGATATCATGTCACTCCAAGAATTATTCCTGGCATGAGCAACTTCACTTAAGAGAATAGCTTGAAGAGATTGGAGCGTTTCTCCTCGAAGAGGAGATTTGATCGAGATTTTCATGAGCTGTTCCCACTATCACACGAATAAAGAACAAGAACGCATTCATTTAAAGTGATGCACAAAAGAAGCAAGGGTAATGTGAGTGGTTCGGGTCCGGAATGCACTGCTAGGAAATGTAAGGATCAGTTGAGGGACTGAAGAGGACACTGATGATTACTTGGATAGAAGTGGTATCAGGAATATGGGGAAATGGCCCTAGGTCATAGAACTGGTACAGGGAGGATGAGCCGAATGAGCCGAATGACTTCCTTCTATACCATAACAATTCTGTCATCATGTGGAATTGTGAGGCAGGCTGAATGGCCGATGACTGATCTTAATTCTATGCCCTTATGTTCTTATGTAGGACGTTACATTCAATCATCAGATGACCATGTATGAGTAGTGGGGACCGCTTTGCAGAACACCTGCGCTCAGTTCGCAACAAACAACTGCACCTCCCAGTCGCGAACCATTTCAACTCCCCCTCCCATTCCTCAGA
>JAHRHZ010000288.1:2462329-2524057 GCA_024137785.1 Ginglymostoma cirratum
AAAATGCTATTGTACTTGCTCTTCTACCATCCACAAATATACTGTTCCGACAAATTTTGGTGGAATATGATTATTATTCTTTGCTGCATACACGACTGAAGCAGAAGCAGAACTAGGATATACAGCTCTCTTTTCCTTCATCTAAGGCATCAGTCTTCATCTTGAGTTCTCTGCTCAAAGGTGGGCTCCACCCACTGCACCATGACTTACACCATGTACACAGGTGGGAGGCAGGTCCCAAATCCATCCCAACTAGAACATAAAGATTCATACTGTTGACACCAATTCACATTGCATTTACATTCAAGTAAACTGAAGCCTTGAGAATTAATATCTGGAGCTATAGAAACTCATGCTCAAGGCTGCAATTGACTTGAATGAGAAAGCGGAGCAGGGAGTTCTCCTGTTTTTCCTAAAGGTCATTATCAAGTGTTGGAAGGATCTATAAGACGATGCTTACCCTGTTTGGCTGAAGAAAAGTACCTTCCTTGGCCACCAAGCCCTTGAGAAGGACTTGAACCTGTGATGCTAGCCATTGCACAACATAATGTCTCCCTGGTCTGTCGAACAGATGGAAAACGCATTGTGTACTACTGATGTTGAATTTTCCCCCACATCATCCCTGCACTTAATTTTCAATGATCCCCCCCAATAATTTTCTAACCCATGTGCCAAGGTTGCCTCCAATTAAATGTGCCCTTCTTTTAGCTAATCATCTTTTGCATAAAACTTGTCCAATACCTTTTATACACTTCAAAGAAAAATTATAAAGAAATGTTTTTGCCACTTGAGGCATATAGAAGAATTATAGAGCAGTGTATCCTCTTGCTGTTCCTCTGCGGCCACCATTGGTTATCAGATATTTCTACATTCATATTTAGATAGTGTCTACTCTATGCAGAACATTCAATTAACAAAGAGTTGACTCATATTATCTCCAATAATCAGTGAAGGGGCGAAGGCAGTGAAAGTTGGCTTAGTTTGAAGTATTTAAACAGAAATTTGAAATAGGTGTTCTCTGTTCAAATGCTTTGACGGGTCCAAACATGCCAATTGCAGAACACACCTAAAGGATTGACATACAACCACAACGTAGCCAATTACGGAGAGCCCCAGCAAGTCAGTGCATATGCAAGGCAAAAAGAGCACACATGGCAGTCACTGCAATAGATTTTATATTATGTCTTTCAACATATTGATTAAAATCCTTCCAGCGCACTTTAATGGCCAAGGCATAGAGTTTAAGGGAAAGGAGGTGATGCTGGAACTCCATAAAAAGTTGGCTAGGCCACAACTAGAGTGCTGTATGCTCCCCAGGCAAATGCTCTACTCCCAGCTTCGAAACTGCAAGCAAGCCCCAGGTGGACAGAGGAAGCGCTTCAGTGATACCCTCAAGGCCTCACTGGTGAAGTGACAGCTGGGAATCATTGGCTCCATACCATTCAATGTGGAGAAGAAGCAATCGGGAAGGCATTGAGCAACTCAAGACGTGCCATTGGGAAAAAGTGGAAGCCAGGTGAAAACAGTGAAAGGAGCGCGCTGCCACATTACCCAGCACCCCAGCACCCACCACCCCTTCCCATGACAACCTTCTGCCCCAAGTGTAACAGAGCCTGCGGTAGCTGCATTGTCCTGCACAACCACCTATGAACTTACCCTGAGCATGGAAGAGAGTCATCCTCATCTGCGAGGAACCACCAATGAATGAATGAATTGTGCACAGTTCTGGAATCCACATTACAGGAGGATGTGATTGAACCGGAGAGGGTGCAGAGGAGATTCACCAGGATGCTGCCTGGGCTGGAGAGGTTTAGTTATGAAGGGAGATTGGACAGACTCGGGTTGTTTTCCTTGAAGCAGAGGAAACTGAGGGGCATCATGATTGAGGCATACAAAATTATGAGGGGCATAGACAGGAAGAAACATTTCCCTTTGGTGGAGGGATCAATAGCATAGATTTAAGGTAAAGTGGCAAGAGGTTCAGAGGGGACATGAGGAAAGTATGTTTTCTCCCAGAGGGTGGTGGGAATCTGGAACTCACTGCCTGTAAGGGTGATGGAGGCAGAAATTCATGACATTTAAGAAGTCATTAGAAGTGCACTTGCAATGCCAAGGCATACAAATAGCCAAGTTCTGGGAAATGGTTATGTGGTTGGTTTTGCCCAATGCAGACACAATGGGCCTTGTTTGTGCTGGAGACATCTATGACTGTGGCTTAGTTAAATGGAAGAATGCGCAATGCTCTGCTCAACACAACCGCCCCCTGGCTTCCTCTCTTCAAAAACATCACTTCCCCACTTTTCCACTGACTAATTAAAAACCACAAGTTGATTGAAACCACCATACCTACTGGCACACTCCATGATGACCTGTTCAATCCACCTACACCCCACATTCCACCTTGGCGCTCCACAAGGTGCAATCTTCCTGAGCAAAGTCCACCAGCAAACGTAAGAATGGAAACATGAGAAGTCACTAACAAGTCTACTGTGTTAAATGCCATCTATCGAATAGGAGGCTTTAGATCTACAACAGTGCAAGTGGTTCTTACTAAACAGATTCAGGATAAACCAGACCCCTGCACAACCCAATCCCCAATGCTGTAGCCTCACTACAAACTGGTTATCTACTTGAGGAGAGAGACAAACTATGCTGCACATTACTGAGGAGAGTTCCATCTACAGACTAAGTAATGGACCTTAAGCTCAACAATTCAGGAGGCTATTGCTTGGCTTCAGAGAGTTACCGACACTAACTAAATGCATAAACCATTTGGAATTAATTAATTGCAATTTTGACCCTCAAAACATAGAATACATACTGTTATCGAATTATTTTGTGCTGATCACATTGGGGGATGTTGTTGCTAGGTAGCATTGCAACCTCCTTCATGGCATAACCACTTTCCCTCAACTACTAACCCATACTTTCACTCCAATATGTCCGTCTCCACAATGTCCTGATAATTACAAAGCAAACAAAATCCTGATTACCTTATAATCTTTCAATATCAGACACATAAATAATCTTTTCCCAATGAACAGTGAATAAGTTTGACAAAATCCAAAACAGCACCCACCCAGTGATTTTTCTCAATGCCTTATTATGGAGATTAATGTTTCATTCTTGAAGATTCCAGACTTAATCCTGGAGCAGTGGGAATGCTGAGCTCCACTGAGTGAAACAGCTCCCATGAGGGCACAAATTGACAGTGTCAAGGGGTTCCAGATTGCTTGCATCAGAACCAGATTCAGAGTCAGCCTCTGTCTAAGCTGGTCACACTTAAGCAAAGATAACACAATGTGGAGATGGAGGAACACAGCAGGCCAGGCAGCATCAGAGGATCAGGAAAGCTGAACTTTCGGGTCAAGACCCTTCCTCAGAAAAATGAAGGGTCTTTTCTGAAGAATGGTCCCAACCTGAAACGTCAGATTTCCTGCTCCTCTGATGCTTTCTGGCCTGCTGTGTTATCTCAGACTCCAGCATCGGCAGTTCTTCCTGTCTCACACTTTAAGCAGCTGTGTCATCAATCCTACTCCACTCCCGGAGCTGAGAACAGCAACTAAGACTGAGATTTCATCTGGAGCTCCTGGACCTTTAGATGAGATGGTCATGTCAAGGTCAAACCTGATTTGTCAAGTGAGTGTTAAGACATCCCATGACGTTATATGAAGAAAAGCAGGAAGATCTCCTGGTGTCCTGCCACCAAACCCACCTGATGATGCATTTGTTGTGCAACAAGATATTACTGGGGTTTAATGTGGGTGACAGACCACTTGGCCACCTGTTAGAGGTCCAGTGAGAACTCTTGTTACTTTCATGGGGTAGACATGACCAACTTGAATTTCTGTCAGACTCCTGTGTTGGGCCTTCTCAAGGAATTGTGACTCTGGACGTGTGCAGGTGTGTGGTATGCAGAGCAGATGGAAATTCTACTCTTGAGAGCTGCCTACTATGTGGTTAAATGGGTCTGGCTGCCATGCCACCTGTTATGATCAGTGGAATTAAGTTCCTCCCAATGGAAGCTGTGAAGAATTAATCCCCAGTATTCACCATGTTCAGTGCTCAGGACCCAGGCAAATGGAAATAGGAATAGTTTTAAAATAATTAGGAATAAAGCAAAACTTCAAACAACTTAATAAAGCCTCAAATTCAACTTGCTACACTTGATATCCAAAAACAAAATCTTCTGCGCAAGATTAGTTGTAATGAGTTAAATTCTTTTTCAATTGTAAAAAAGCAATGAACCGCATCAAAGGCATACTCTGTTACTTATGGCCTTTCAAAAATTCCACTAATTATTGGAACAATACACCACCAACTGAACTGAAGCCAATATTAGCTTTTGAAGCTCAGCCATGAATTGTTAATGGCTACATACCAAAGTCTTCTAGCTGCACTTCCTGAAACTGACAGCATGCAATGATGTTCTATTTCCATCTTAAAATAGAATGCCTGTCAGTTATTAGCATGTGCTAATTAATTCAGGGGTGTGTGTGCAAAGAATTTTACAATCTTCAAAAGCACAGTTTCATTTTTACTGATCAAAATTGTTTTATCAATTTAAATCAGAATACAAACCATGATAACAGAGATTGGTAGGAGATTCGTTCAAACTCTTAAATGCATCATGGCACTTTCTCCAGTGGAAAAAGCACTGTAATGCATGACAATATTCACACAATGCTGGGCAGTGTAAGCATCAATTTACTCTTGCAGGACTGCATCTACATTTCAATGCAGCATCTAATGTAAACATTTCAAAGTGTCAAAATATTTTACACCGACCTTTCAAAATGTTGGCAACTCCTCAGAAGGATTTCTTTTCAGTGGTCACAAGTTCTCTAAGAAAGAATATTTTTAGGTGCTCCACAATACTCACATCAGCAAGCAAAACTGGTGTGTAAGAGGCAACTTTTTTGTGTCGTTCTCAAAATGGGGGCACCAATCCTGAAAGAGGTATATGTGGATTTGTACCTCTGTCTTTCCATGCTGTGAACAGTTAACAGAAACTGGTGTGGGAATGGGAAGGGAAAGTAAAGCTTTTTGTACATCAGAAAAATAGAAGTTCAGAATTTTGCAACTCAATCTACATGTCTGATGAAAATCTGTCCATAGCTTCATGTCATTTTACTTTCATAGCTTCTATTGATCTACACCTGAGGGAATGGATCCCAATGTGAGTATTCTCTCCATTCTTGTCAGGTCCATTCAAATAACTTAGGGTCTGTGACATCCACGGCCAATGGTTCATGGTAACAGCTGTTAATGAGATCCTTTGCACAATGCCCTAGCCAGGGATAAAAATAAGTTGTGAAAATAGAGTTCGTGACATTCTCTAGTGCTCCAAGTCATGTAAAGTGAACCGAGCCAACATACAAGGGTGAAATATGGAGTCTCAGAGAGGACACACACCACAGGTCCTGAGTAAACAAAAATATCGCATTCAGCTCTGGTCATTTCAGACTTCATAGCATTAGAGAATGACACAGCACTGAATGACACCTTTGGCCTTTTGCCTTTGGGTCTCTCACTTTCTCCATTGCCTTTTTGCTGAACATTATTTCTTCTTCCCTCATTACATATTTTTTCCTGTCGCACAAATACGTTTCTTTTTAATCTGATCACAATATACTGTTACTGAAGATCTTCCCTCATTTTCTCTAACCATCTTTCTTGGCTCACTCTATTTTGTTTTGGTAACTCACTTTGGTCACTGCTCCTGTGAACTCCACTTTCTTGCTATTCCCAAACTACATGCATTGGCATATGCAACCACTTACTCCTGCTGCCAAAGGTAAAGACCCATGGCCTAGTCTCCTCTCCTAATTCATTCTTCCCCTGGCCTTGATATCACAGAGCTTCTTAATACATGTAGTCAGCTTTTCATGGAATCACAGAAACATAAAAGCATAGAATGAAACAGCATGGTAAGAGGTGATTCTGCCCATCACAGCAATGCTAACCCTTTGGAACAGCTATCCAATGACTCATGCCCCAGCAACATTCCTTGCAAGCTGTGCAACCACCACTCTGAAGGTCTGTGCACAGGGACACATTCACTTCTGATTTCTCCAGCTGTTGCCATACTTGGACCTCATAGGCCAGCGCGGCATTGGGAGAAATTAGAGGGAAAATCATTTCTCACAGGCTTGCACATTACTTTCCCTTTTAAGTAGCTGTCCGATTACCCGTTCAAATTTCCTTCCACCACTTTTTCAGACCTTTCATCTTTATATTCCTCCATGGCAGTTGGTGGAATTGAAATGTAATTAAAATACCAGTAAAATAAGTCTAGTCTCGTTGATGGTAAACAAGAACAACAAACAACTGTTGTAAAAACCCATCTGGTTCATCAATGTCCTTTGGGGAAGGCAATCTGCCATTCTTACCCAGTCTCGCCCACAAGTGACTCCTAGACCCAACAGCAATGTGTTTGACTCTTAACTGTCCTCTGAAATGGGCGAGAAGGCCAGTCAATTTCAAGGGCAATAGGAAACAGGCATCAACGGTGCTGGAAGTAGTGGCATAATGGTATTGTCATGTGGAGTAATAGTCCAGGCCAATACTCAGAAGAAATGGTTCAAATCTCACAATGGCAGAAGCTTGGAATTAAATGATAAATAATGATGAGCATGAAACCATTGCCAAACAGTATGAAAAAAACTCACGTGACTCACTAAATAAAAACTGAAAGAACTATGGATACTGTAAATCAGGAACAAAAACAAAGTTGCTGGAAAAGCTCAGCAAGTCTGGCAGCATCTGTGAAGGACAAAATAGAGTTAACATTTTGGGTCCGGTCAGTTCTGAGGAAGCGTCACTGGACCTGAAACGTTAACTCAGTTTTTTCCTTCACAGAGGCTGCTGAGCTTTTCCAGCAACTTTTTTTTTTCACTTGACTCACTACTGTCCTTTAGGGAAGAACAAAAATACTGTTCTTACCTGGCCTAGCCTGTATGTGACTCCAAATCCACGGCAATGTGGTTAATTCTTAAATGCCTCTGAAATGACCAAAAAAGCCACTCAGTTATATCTAACTGATATTAAGAAACTGGACATCATCAACCAAGGCAGCGGAAATAATGCAAATCCTGCAAAGTCCTCCTTACCAACACCTTGTGCAAAAATTAGGAGAGCTGTACCACAAACTAGTTAATGTAGTCATACTTATGGAATCATGCTTCACAGACAATGTCCCAAACATCACCATCACCGTCTCAAACATGCTGACCCACTGGTGTAAAGTTAGAAAGGCTTTGCCCTGGGAATCCTCAGCATTGACTCCAGGCTCCATGAAGTCTTATGGCATCAGGTTAAATATGGGCAAGGAAACATTCTGATGGTTATCACCTACTGCACTATCGCCACCCACAACAACTCCCCTGCCACCCCTGCCCGGCTCCCCACCCCAGCTGATGAATTTGTACCTCTTCCAAGTTGAACACATAATTGGAGGAAGCACTGAGGGTAGCAAGGGTGTAGATATACTCTGGAGGGGGACTTTAATGTCCATCAGCAAGACTTACTCAGCAATACCATTACAGACTGAGCTGCCTGTATCTTGAAATACATAGCTGCTGACTCCAGCTTGAGGTGAGGGAACAAACAAGAGGGAAAATCATACTTGACTTTAAACTCCCCAATCTATGTGTAGCAGGTGCAACTGTCCACAATCACTGTGGAGATGAAATCCTGTCTTCACACTGAGTATACTCGCCATCATGTTGTGTGGCAGTATGATCATATTAAATGGGATAGATATCAAACAGATCTAGCAACACAAGTCTGGGCATCCATGAGGTTCAGTGGGCCACTACAATAGCAGAATTGTATTCAGCCTAAATCTTCAGGGCTTGGTATATCCCCCACCCTGTCTTTGTCGCCAAGCCTAATGGATCAACGCTGCTTAAATGAAGAGAACAGGAGGATATGCCAGGAGCAACACCAGGCACACTTTAAAATGAGGTGAAGCTACAATCCAGGATTGTTTAAGAACCAAACAGCATAAGCCGCATGTGATGGACAGAGCCAGGTGATCCCACAACCAACGAATCAGATGCAAGCTCTACAGTCCTGTTGCATCCAGTCATGAATGGAGGCAGACAATTGGATAACTAGTTGGAGGTGGAGGGTCCACAAATATGCCCATCCTCAATGATGGGGGAGACCAGCACATCAATGGAAAAGTCCAGGCTGAAGCATTGGCAACAATTTTCAACAAATGATTGACTCAGCCTCCTTCTGAGGTCATCAGCACCACAGATCCCAGTATTTGGCCAGTTTGATTCATGTGATTTCAAGAAGTGATTGAAAGCATTGGATAGTGCAAATGTTATAGGCCTGACAACATTCTGGCAATACGCTGAAGACGTGTGCTCCAGAACTTGCCACACTCTAGCCAAGGTCTTCCAGTATAGCTACAACATTGACATCTATCTGACAATGTGGAAAATTAGCCAGGTACGTTTTATGTCCGAAAAAACAGGAAAAATCCTTCCTGGCCAAGTACAGTCTATTCTTGCACATCAAGTGTTGGAAGGTGCTTTTGATGGAACTATCAAGCAGCACCTACTCAAAAATAACCTGTTTGCTGATGCATAGTTTGGGTTAGGCCGGGGTCACTCAGCTCCTGAGTTCGTTATAACTTTGCTCCTAACATGGACAAAAGAACTGAACTCAAGAGAGGAATAGATGATGACTGTCCTTAACATCAAGGCAGCATTTGACCAAGCGTGGTACCAAGGACCCTTAGCAAATCTGAATCAATAGGAATTGGGAAAAAAGAATTCCATAGTTTGGAGTCATACCTAGAACCCTGCAATATAAGGACTACAGCAGTTCAAGGAGGCAGCTCACCAGGACACAACTATTTTGCTGTTTGTTCACTGTCATCTGACACTGTCATTAGCACCATCCCTAACAACATCTGAAGACTGTAACAGTGCAAGAAGTTGGTTCTCCATCAGTTTCTCAAGGGATATTATGGATGGGTAATAAATGTTGGTCTAGCCAGTGGCACCCACATCCTGTGAATGAATGTTTTAAAAATGCTGGCTTTGCCAGGAATGCCCACACCACAGGAAAGAATTAAGTAAGAAATCCAGATTATAACTATTTGCTGCGTAAAATGTTCTGCTCATCATTCTCTTGTTTTTTTGATAATTGGATGAGATCTGTGTCCACTGAATACTGGCCATCTTTCCCGTGGAAGAAGTTCATTCTCATTTATTCTACCAAAATCCATCACGATGTAGAACACCTCCATTAACATTTTTGCCCCTATTGTCATGACCTTTTGAACCCCATGATTGTTGATGTTCATTGTTCTTTGATTGAACGTCTGCCCTTCTCAGCCTTGCCCCTTTGAGTCTTGGCTCTTCATCCCTGTTCAGAACATGCACCAAAGTGTTTGCTGTGCACATTCCTCAGTCTCTCTGGTCTAGTCCAATTAAGGCTGATACACGAGGCAAATGTTGGAATTGTAGCTGCTCTCATGAAGGGCGTTATGCAACACTGAGTCTGCATCATTGGAGCTTTTGTTCAGCACTCCCACACCCTATGCTTGATCCCCTAATTGTGGAAGAAAGCTGCAATGTGGTTGTTGCAGCTTTGACTTAGCTTCAGGTATTGACAAGTACAGGCTTGGTCTGAAAAAGTGACAAGTGTGCATGTGTCAGTGGAGCTCAGCTCTGTGAGAAAGACAGGAAAAAAAAAGCCAGACTACAAGCTATCATTATTTACCGTTATGTCCTAACAAACAACAGGCTGCTGACAAGGGTCTGGTGGGAAACTGTCATGTTCACTCCTGACCCCCAAACAGACCCACCCCGCCCCCTTCAAACTACCCTTTGACCTGAACAAATAGGTTCAGGAATAAAAATAAAAGCCCTGTAAGGATAAATGAGAGGCTTTGCTTTTCTCATGAATTCATGCGGTGATGCGTTTTTTCATCTTGACAGATCAACCTCAAAAGAACAGCTTATCGGTACAAATCAGCCCAATCATTAGTAATGACAGGTTTATAGCCGTGACTTACATTTTTCAATCAGTGACAGTATTAGCATTCCTTAACTGTTTGGAGCTTGTAAACCTTAATAACTGCATATCTTTGAATTAGGTTCGATTTCAAATTGGATGACGTTAGCAAAATCCTACATGATAGCTGAATGTTGTACAGTTAAGGCGTCCTCAACATTGAGTTGATACTGAGCTTTCAAATTCTAGCAATCGTCATAAATTGAGCAAATCATGTCCAGATCAATTTTCCACTCCACAAGACGAGAAAGGCCACTCAATCCATCTGGGACATCAGTTCCCATCTCCCACCCTTCTCCGATATCCCACATTATTTCTTGGACAACTGAAGGGTTGGATTTTTTTTTCATCTGAGAGCATTAGGTGCCAAAGTAGGTTAGTCAAGACCCTTCGATCAAGTCCACCACCATGTAAATTATGAAAGAAAAGCACTGAATGTCTGAAATTAAAACTGTGCTGGAAATACTCAGCTCATTGGGCATCTAAGGAGAGAAAAGAACAGAGTTAACCTTGTGACCCAAATCACTCTTCTTTGGAAGAATATCTCATGGCAACACTTTGAAGAAGAACAGGCAGTTGGTGCATTGGCCAATATTTATCCCTCAATCAAAATCAAAAAACTGATTTTTGGTCAGTATGTTGCTTGAACTGTCTTGACCTTGCGTTCTCTTGTTCTGAACTGCTGAAAGTGCCATTCTCTGCTTGGATGAAGAATGACTTGGATTTTTATAACAACCAATTCACTGCTTTTCAAATGTAATGCTGTAGTGTAGGAAACATAGCAGCCAATTTACACATAGTAAGCTCCCACAAGCAGCAATGAATTTACGGCCAGATACTCTGTTTTTGTGGGCTTCAGTGTGGGAGAATTATTGGCTAGCACAAGATGGATAACTCCCTGCACTTCTTTGAAACACTGCTGGGAACATCCATCCCACAAAAGTGGCCTCAGTTTTTAATGTCAAATGTGAAAGGCAGCACCTTCAAGAGTGAACCACTCTTCCCCTGGAATGTCACATCATCTCAGGTTTTTGTAATGAAGTTACAGGGTAAGGGAGTCCAAAACTAGAGAGCATACATTTAAGAGGGAAAAGGTACAAAGAGACCTAAGGGACAATTTTTTCACATGGAGGGTGGTACATGAATGAAGTGAGCTGCCAGAAGAATTGGTGGAGGATAGTATAATTACAGCATTTAGAAGACATCTGAAAGAAAAGATTTAGAGGGATATTGCCCAATTGCCGGCAAATTGGACTAGATTGATTTAGGATACCTGGATGGCATGTACAAGTTGGATCAAAGGGTCGATTTCCCTGCTGTACAACTCAATGACTCTCTGACTTAGGAATAGGGCTTGAGCCCAGAACAGAGATAAGTACGCTGATTCAAAAATAATGCGTAGTGGAGATGGTTGAATAATGGTAATGTCACTAGCCTCATAATCCAGTCTTGGGAACATGAGTTCAAATCATCACCAGAGCAGCCACTTAACTAATAAATCTGATATTCTAAACTATGGCAGCTCATTAATTAATTGTGGTATTCAAGAGGATATTGGATGATTATTTAGATCAAAATACTGTGCAAAGGTGTGGGGAAAAATTAGGGGATTGGCACCAGGTAACAATGTTCATTTAAGGCACTCGTATATCACATAGGGCTAAATGTTCTCCTTCTTCACAGGAACACTTCCGTGATTCTATCAATTAAAATATCTGAAACTAATGTCAACTATAATCGACGACTGTAAAAACCGATCTGGTACACACATGTCCTTTAGAGAAGGAAATCTGTCATCCCTGACTGATCTGGCCTACATGTGATTCCACATCACACAAAATGTGGTTGACTCTCATGATGAAATGGCCTTGAAAACCATGAAGTCCAAAAGACAATGAGGAATTGGTAACAAATCT
Source organism: Ginglymostoma cirratum (assembly GCA_024137785.1). Lineage (NCBI taxonomy): Eukaryota > Metazoa > Chordata > Chondrichthyes > Orectolobiformes > Ginglymostomatidae > Ginglymostoma > Ginglymostoma cirratum. The sequence goes on from JAHRHZ010000288.1 coordinate 2,474,284, forward strand.
TGGCCTTGCCAGTGATGGCAACACCCCATGAGAAATCAAATTGAAAATCATAATTCTCTCCAGGGAGCCTAAATGGGCGTTATGTTGTTTTCTAACACTAACTATAACAATGAAGTTGTGATGAGTGAGAGATAGAGGATGCAAAGATTACTGTGGTACAATTTTGTCAGCAGGATACCACTTTGGAATAGAATCTACAGGAGAAAGGTACTGGCTAGGTACATTAATAAATGGACCTCGGGCTCCAGATAGATAAATCACTGTAAACTAGTTTGCAAGTATAAAAAATGATCAACTGCTATACTGGTTCTTTACCACAGTCTTGAAATATAAAATATTAGAATATTTGGGATGGCACAGTCACTCAGTGGCTAGCACTGCTGCTTCACAGTGCCTAGCACCTGGGTTTCATTCCAGCCTCGGGTGACTGTCTGTGTGGAGTTAGCACATTCTCCCCGTGTCTGCGTGGGTTTCCTCCAGGTGCTCCAGTTTCCTCCCACAGTCACAAAGATGTACAGGTTGGGTGGTTTGGCCATGCTAAATTACTCATTGTTTCTGGGAATGTGCAGGCTAGATGGGTTAGCCATGGAAATAGTAGGGATACAGGGATAGGGTGGGTCTGGGTAAAATGCTCCTCAAAGGGTCTGTATGGACTTGATGGGCCAAATGGCCTGCTTCAACACTGTAGGGATCATATGAAAGAGAAGTGATCCGATAGTTAAAAAGTCAAGCCCTCAGCTGGAGCATCACGATCGATTTGGGGAAAACCTATTCTTTGAAGGATGTAAGAACAGCAATTACTGGAAAAGCTCAGTAAGTCTGGCAGCATCCGTGGAGAGAAATCAGAGTTAACGTTTCGGGTTGAGTGAGCCTTCCTCAGAACTGCGTCCACAGATGCTGCTAAACCTGCTGAGCTTTTCTAGCAATTTCTATTTTTGTCTCTGGTTTACAGTGCCCACAGTTCTTTCGGTTTTTCCTTTGAAGGATATACCGCCCTTCAAAGGCTAAGAAGTAGGATTCACTAAGAGATGAAAGGACTGAGTAAACCTTCCTGGAAGAAGAGGAAGTCAAGAGACAATCCGATTGAACTGTCTGACATAATGAACGGATTGGACAAGGTTTGACTGGCAGTGACTCACTGAGAAGGAACCTACAAGAGAGGCGGGTAATGGATAAGTAACTAAAAGCAAATCCAAAAAAAAAGTATTTCATGCAGACAGTTGTGTGAGAGAATGGAATGTAATGTTGCAAAAACCCAAGAAGCATAGTCAACTGAGATATATGAAAAGGAAGTACGTACTGAGGAAGTAAGGATATTAATAGAGTTGATGTGTTGGAACTAAAAGTGATAGAATTGCTATAGTTAACTGCCACGTCAACACAGACTTCAAGGCTGCATAGCCAGCCCCAGTTTTTTCTTAACAACAACAAAAGCAGAAATTGCTGAAAAACGCAGCAGGTCTGGCAGCATCTGTGAAGAAAACTCAGAGTTAATGTTTCAGGTCAACTGACCCTTCCTCAGAACTGATGGTAGCTAGGAAAACGTCAGTTTACATGCAGAAGATAGGGTGGGGGAGGGGCTAAAAAGTAAGCGATATTTTGGGGATAGAGCCGAAAGAGAGGGAATAGTTGGACAAAGGAATGGATAATGATCAGTTCGGAGGATGAATAGCTATTAATGAGGACAGTTAGTGGCCAACAATGGGTTGTATGTAATTGTAGATTGTGTGATAACAAGGCCTGGTGTTTGGGGGTTAGGTTAAAGACATAGGAGTGTTCAAGCCCTGAAGTGGTTGAACCCAATATTGAATCCACAAGACTGCAGGGTCCCCAAGCAGAAACTGAGGTGGTGTTCTTCCAGCTTGTGCTGGGCTTTGCTGGGACACTGCAACATGCCTGAGACAGAGATGTTGGCCAGGGAACAGGGTGGTGTATTAAAGTGGCAGGCAACTGGAAGCTCAGCATCTTTTTTGCAGACAGAATGTAGGGTTTCTGCGAAGTGGTCACCCAGTCTTTGCTTCCTTTTCCCAATGTAGAGGGGACCAGTTTTTCCTTTATCCTTTCATTGGATGTCAGCATCTCTGGTAAGTCCAGCATGTACTCCCCATCTCTACTTGTCCTTGAATGGACTGTCTTTCCAAACCATTTCTGAGGACACTTAAGGGTCAAGTGCACTGTAGTGCGTCCAGAGTCACAAGTACCCCGGTATGTTTCTTCCCTGAAGGGCATTTGTGAACTAGACATTTCTTTTACAACAATCAATGGTCATTATCATGGACACCATCACTGAGACAAGCTTTCCTGTTCCAGATCTCGTTCACTGAATTTAAATTCCACCAGATACTGTGGTGGGATTTGAACTCAAGTCCTCAGGGTATAACTGGTCCTGGGGCATCATTACGACACCACGAGTGAGCTAAATAGAATAGATTGGGATACAGCAGATTGACTGAGTCCTCATAAAAGGAACAGGAATGAGACGGCATAAATTTAACATGATCTGCAAAAGAAGCAAGGCTGAGGTGAGGAAAAGCCTTCTCATTCAGCGAGAAGTTAGGGAATGGAATATCGTGCCTGGAAATTTGGTAGAGGTAGGTTCAACTCAAGCATTTAAAAGGGTGTCAGGTGATTGTTTGGATAATGGAAATGTGTATGGAAATGGGGAAATATCAGGAGATTGCCACAAGGTAACGTTGCTCATTTAACAAGGTGGTGCAGATACAATGGGCCCAATAAGCTCGCTCCACACTGTAACACTTCTGCAATCTAATTCCATTGGTTTTTGCCTCCAGCGACGGTGACAGCAACACCAGGATGAGCTGGACATGGCCCCACCCCAGCCCGGGGTCTCCTGCTGAGCGAGGAACAGGTCCTGGGCTGACACCCACAGTCCGGACTCACAGGTTGAGCTGAGGCTCCAGGTCCGCGGCTGGGCCCAAGCGCCTGAAGGAGGAGAAGCGACGGTGGTAGGGATGGTGGAGATCCCTGATCACCAATGACTGGTGGCAGCATCTGGAGGAGTGTTGGATGGGGAACAGGAGGTACGGAAACCATGAATTCCCAGGCCCATGGCTCTAGCTGACGCTCACTGGTTGTGAATGTGGTGGCAGTGGGGGGCCGTAACCGAGACCCAGGAACCTGTTTCTGACACCCCGGAGCCTGTTTCAGAGGCCTTGGAACCTGTTTCAAAGACCCCAAAGCCTGTTTCAGAGACCCCGGAACCTTTTTCAGAGACCCCAGAGCCTGTTTCAGAGAACCGGAACCCGTTTCAGAGACCCCGGAACCTGTTTCAGAGACCCTGGAGCCTGTTTCAGAGGGTTCTGAGGAAGGGTCACCGGACCCGAAAAGTTAACTCTGTTTTTCCCCTCACAGATGCTGCCGGACCTGCTGAGCTTTTCCAGCAACTTTGTTTTTGTTTTGTTCCTGTTTCAGAGACCCCGGCCAAGGTCAAGCAGCAACTGCAGGAGCAACAGAGGAGGAACAAGACGAAGAGAGGAAGATGAAATTTACTGCGATAAAATCTTGCATTTTGTTCAATGTTACAAAATGGCACTGGAGCGTGGTGACACTCTGCGTGTACTGTGTGAAAAAAATATTTTCCATTATATTTGGGGCAACACAGTGGCTCAGTGGTTAGCACTGCTGCCTCACAGCACCAGGGGCCTGGATTCGATTCCACCCTCGGGCATCTCTGTGTGTGTAGAGTTTTCCTATTCTCCCCATGTCTGTGTAGGTTTCCTTGGGGTGCTCCAGCTTCCTCCCACAGTCCAAAGATCTGCAGTTTAGTTGGACTGGCCATGCTAAATTGCCTGTAGTGTGCAGGGACTTGTAGATTAGTTGGGTTACAGAGAGATGAGTCTGGGTGGGATGCTCTGAGGGTCAGTGTGGACTTGTTGGGCTGAAGGGCCTGCTTCTACATTGCAGGGATTCTATGATTTTTTATTTACATGTGACAATATATCTAAATCTAAATTTGCTCTGCATTTGCATTTGTGAATTACCCTGAAAGAAATTTGCAAACAAACCACTTACTTTCAGAATAATTACACAGTTTTGGACCACTTGTCAAAAAAAAAAGACTAACATGGAGCAAGAGTTAGGAAGGATTGTTAAAGATGAACTATCAGGTCAACATGACGTTACATCAGCGTCGATTTCATCTTTCATTTTGTTGTCTGAGTTCCCACGGAAGGACTGATACCCAGACCTCTCACCTCTGAAACCTAGATTTGAACTCAGCTCCAAAGGATATTTGAATATCTCTTCTGTCTTCAAACTCCGCTGATCCTAATTGGAATTCACTCAGCCAGTTCCTAGTGTACAGGCGCCCACTGCAGAAAATCCACCCTTAATTTGACATTAATGAGCACTGAATTATGAACCTTCATTCAGAGAGGTCACAATCATTGTGGAATGTAATGGAAAATGCCACAGCAGAGTTTGGTCCCATGTGGGTGTGATACATTGTCAGATCTCTGACGAAGTAACATCCTTCAGTCTCTAACCATGCTGTTTCATGCTTTAAATGCACTTTGAGGAGGGGAAGATTTCACAGAATCAGAATTTTAGAAATACACTTTGACGGGAGTCTAGACCAAGCAATGTCCCTCAAGCAATTTCCCTAAGAAACAGATAGGCTCTTATTTCATTGTCACTTGTGTCACAGTGTGTCACAGAATTGTCTCTCACTCAAACAGTTGTGGGCCCATACTCCAGACAGTCTCGGCACATAAGTCCAGGCTGATATTCCAATGTAGTACCAAGGTAATGTAACACTACAGTAGGTGCTGTTTCTCAGCTGAGATGTCAAATCATAGTCCCAGCTGCCCTCTTAGGTAGCCACAAAAGATACCGTGAATGTGTTTTGTAAATAGCAGAGTGAGTTACCTCCAGGGCCCTTGCCAAACTTTATATGAAAATCAACACCACACCAAAAGAATTTATTTGACTGATTGCATTGACATTTGTGGGACTTCAAAATACAAATTAGCTGCTGTGCATCTTCCTCTAAAGCAGAGTCTACACTTTAAAGGCACAGGTTCTAAAAAGCCTCACAACGTCCAGACACAATGTAATAGAAATACAAGTTTAAATCTTTACCTTTCTCATTACAACCAATACACAGTTGTTTTTCAATAATTATTCACTTCATGGGATGTGGGTGTCACTGACAAGTCCAACATTCATTGCCCATCCCTAATTGCCCAGAGGGCAGTTAAGAGTCAACCACATTGCTAGAGTCATATGTAGGCCTGACCAAGTAAGGATTCCCTAAAGGACGTTAATGAATTGACAGTCCAACAATCAACAATGTTTTATGGTCATCAATAAAGTCTTAATTCCAGATTATTATCAAATGCAAATTTCACCATCTGCCATTAGTGGGATTTGAACCAAGGTCCCAGGAGCATTACCTGGGTTCTTGGATTCATTGTCCAGTGATCCTACCACTAGGTCATCCAAAACAGTTGAAATGAATTGAACACAAAACATCAGAACAGATAAAAATTTCGCAATACTACAGCATTGTGCATTCCCTCAACATCACCCTTTAGAAGAATCTTAGAGGTTGAGGAGAGGCATAATTTTCATTTATGTTACTGTGAAAATCAGTAGACACCAGTCTGAATAGTAATAGTTATAAACCACACATGATTTAGCAAATAGGTAGTGCATTAAAATCTTTCCATTTAAATTCAAAGCAGCCAAAGATAGTCTGTGCCATTCAGGGTATAATATCCAGTGACTGTACAGATTTGATTTCATGTGGCTGGGTTCAGAACACAATCGCCAGAAGATATCTAAGCTCCCCATTAGGACGGGATCCCTCAGTGCTTTTGTTTTTCTCAAAGTACTTTGGATGGATGTGAAGTAGTTTGCTTTCTCTGTTTCAGTGATTTAGGTGGATATTAATGGTCTCCTTGTTTGTAGACAAGCAAGGAATTCTGCAAGCATCCTTGTTACCATTCCTCTCTCAAACAAGTGTTGAGTACCTGACTGTTAATTGATTTTGCAAATAGAAAGATCTTGCTGTACATAAAAATAATTGCCTGACTAACAATATTGGCTTTACTTCAATGATGTGAAGGGTTTTAATTTGGTTTAATAATGTGATAGGATGCTACAGAAGTATAAAATCTTCTTTTTCTCCTGTTGACTGTTGGTTCCATTGCACCAAAAACTGAGAGCGGCAGTTGCTTTTCATTTCGAACGTATGTAAGTGCATGACATTTTGAACAGAGCCAATGTTAACTCTTCAGCAGCTGGGTCACCCCTTTTCAGGATTGTTGGCACGGAAACTGCCGTGAATGGTGCTTTGACCAGGTATATTTTTAAAGCTATTCTCTACATGGGAAGTGGGCATCGCTGGCAAGGCCAGCCCATCCCTGATTACCCATGAGGAGTTGGTGGTGAGCTGCCATCTTGAACTACTGAGGTTCATGGGATAGTAGGTAGATATACAACAGTGTCAGGGAGGAAATTCCAGTGACTGTAAAGAAATGGTGATATAGTTTTACACTCAGGTTGGTGTATATTTTGGAGGGTAGTGTTTCTCATACATTTGCTGCCCTTGTCCTCATGGGTTTAGCAGGCTCCATAGAAGCGGGCTTGGTGGGTTGCTTCAGTATACCTTGTAGATGTTAATAGATTCCAAGCCAGCATAAGAGATTGCAATTAAAATGGAAATATATATTCTTCTGTGGAGAGAGTTTATTGACTTCCTCAGTCTTAGCCCTCTCAGTCAAGACCCAGTGTTACAGATGCTCCCAACATATGTATGTGCTCAAACAATTAACTGTCACAACCTGTTTGCTCTTAACCTTAAATAAATATATTAATACGTTTAACAAAGTGATTGACATTAACAGTGCACAGGATGGTTACTGTGGTGTTGGTGATGGAAGAAGAGAATGTTTAAGGTCATGGATGGGTTGCCAATCAAGTGAATAACTTCACCTTAGATGTGTTGAGCTTCTTAAGTGCCTTAGTTTTCCTGATCTCCCTGAATTTGGTCATATCCAGAACAACTCTGTGGCCAATTTTACAGACTTCAACAAAGGACTGTAAGATTTAGGAGCCAGATTAGTCCATGTGGCCCTTTGAGACTATCCCAAAATTCAATAAGTTCATGGCTGATGTAGTTGTAGTCTTATGTCCACTATCCTGTTGACCGCCTGCTTCATAACCCCTGACTCCCTTCTCAATCAATTTTCGAACTCAGACTTGAATAAATTCAATGATGCAGCCTCTACTGTTTACTGAGGAAGAGAATCCCACAGATTAACAATCCTCTGAGAGAAAAAAATCTTCACCTCCATCTTAAAAGGGACACTTTTTATTTTTAGGCTTTGACCCCTAGCTTTCATCTGTCCCACAAAAGGAAGCATCTTATCAAGTCCCCTCAGGATCGTATATACTTCAGTAAGATCCCATGTCATGTTTCTGTGTTGATTCTATGTTTCCCTGCTGTACAACTCTATGACTCATCTTTCTAAATTCTAATGAATAAAGGCTCAACCTGATAAGCCCTTCATCTCGGGAATGAGTTAAATGAACCCTCTCCAAACTGTTTCTCGTGCAATTATATCCTTTACCTTCAAATAAGGAGCTTAAAACTGTCGACAATACTTCTGAGGTAGCCTTATCAATGTCCCACACAGCTCCAGCAAAATTTCTTGATTGTCATACTCATCTACCTCTCAATAACGGCCAGCATTTCTTTTGCAGTACTTACATATTAACTTCTTGTGATTCATGACACTCCGTGTACCACCACATCCTGCAATCTCTCTTCACTTGAATAATATTCAGCTTTTCTATTCTGTGAACCAAAGTGAACAAGTTCACATTTTCTTATATTAAACTCTATCTGCCAAATTTTTGCCCAAATACTTAACCTGTCCAGATTCCTTCCCACACTGTCCAAATCCTCTTGACAAGTTACTTTCTTACCTAGTTTTTACTCTCTTATTTTACTCCTTTTTTAAATACTTGGAGGAACTCTAGCTCTTTTTTTCTAGCTAGCTTTCTCGCATACTTTAGTCTCTTCTTCTCTAACTTATTCTTTACTAATTCTCAAAATCTGTCTAGTACTCTGACCTGCCACTAACCTTTGCAAAATTATATAGTGTTTATTTCAAACCAAAGCTACGTTTAACTTGTCCATTTTACTACAGATGTTGCACCTTTCTCGAAGATTCGTTCTTTCTCATCAGAATAAATATTTTTCTGAGAGTTATTAAATATCTTCTTCATAGTCAGTTGCTGTATCTCTATCATCTTACATTTCAGTCTAGTTTCCCAGTTCATTTTAGCAAACATTACCTGCAAAGCTTACTTTTATTGATTTGAAACATTTGCCTTGGACCTTAAATTCCCATATTAAAACTGGATGCAGCACTCGTCGTTTTAAAATCACTGCCATCTGGAGGCTCCTTAACAATGAGTTTATTGATTTTTCCTGTCACAGAGCACATTACAAAAGCCAGAATAGCCTCCTCCCTAGCTGATACTAGAATGCACTGCTTGGAGAAATTATCCTAAATACATATGAAATCACATGCTAGGTTGTTGCTGATCTGGGATGTCCTGATCATTTACATGTAGATTAAGGTCATCAATGAGTATTGGGGTGCCTTACTTACATACCTCAATTAGTTCTTCCTGTGCGCTCTATCCTACAGTGTAGTTACTGTTAATTGAGCTACAAATTACTGATGGAACTGATCTTTCCTGGTTCTTATCCTGACTCCATTAGTTCTACATCTTTTGAGTCATTTCCTCACTTCTACATTAATGACATCCTTAATTAATAGAACTACACCACCACTTTTTTTCTACATAGACTCCCTACAGTGTGGAAACAGGCCCTTCAGCTCAAAAAGTTCACACTGGCCATCAGAGCATCCCACACAGACCCATCCCCCTATTCTACACATCCCTGAACTCTACAGGCAATTTAGCATGGCCAATCCACCTAGCCTGCACATCTTTGGACTGTGGGAGGCAACCAGAGCACCCGGAGTAAACCCACGCAGACGTGGGGAGAATGCTGAAACTCCACACAGACAGTCACCCGAGGGTGGAATTGAACCTGGGTCCCTGGCCACCGTGCTGCCATCTTTTCCTAGGATCCTTTTTTAAATTAATTCACTGGATGTAGGTGGCACTGGATAGTCTGGCCAGAGGCCAGTTAAGAGTTGCTGTGGGACTGGAGTCACATGTGGGCCAGACTGACTCAGGGCAACAGTTTCTACCCCTCAAGGGAAGCAGTGAACCAGATGGGTTTTGCACCAGCAATCAACATGGTCATCGTTAGACTCTTAATTCAAGATTTTAAAAATTGAATTCATATTCCACCATCTGTCAAGAGGGATTCAAACCCAGATCCACAGATTTTTACCCTCTCTGGATTAAAAGTAGTGATACTCACAATCGGCTATAACATCCATACTTTTGAAATGTCAAATACCCTTCAATGTTCAGATCCATTGTAATGCTATCAGGTAAGATATATTTATTTCTATCTGTGCTAACAATTTATCTATTGTGTTATGAATGCTGTCTGCATGCAGATATGGAACCTTTAACTCTGTATTTTCACTATTTTTGCAATCACTGATTTATCTGTTGGCACACTTTTATAAGTCCTGTCGCGTCCTGTCACACGCTGCTAACAATTTCCCAAATTGTTACCTTGCTCTATTACCTCGTTACCAGATCTCCCCCAACACAACCCCTTCCCTCCGTTAGACAGGAAACAGACCCTGCAGTCCAATTTGTCCATGCTGACCAGATACCTTAAACTGACCTCATCCCATTTGCCAGCATTTGGCCCATATACCTCTAAACCCTTCCTTTTCATGTACCCATCCAGATGCCTTTTACATGATACAATTGTATCCACCTCCACCACTTCCTCTGACAGCTCATTCCACACAAGCAACACCCTCTGCATGAAAATGTTGCTTCTCACATCTCTTTTAAATCTGCTCATTTTAAAACTATGCCTTCTAGTTTTAGACTCGCCTAACCTGGGAAAAAAGACCTTGGCTATTTATCCTATCCATGACCCTCACGATTTTATAAAGCTCTATAAGGGCGGTACAGTTCTGGTGAATACCAAACCAAAGATACAGCTCTCACTTTCCTCAGTCGTGGCTCCTCAGCCTTAAAGCTCACGGAGAAATAAACTAGTTAAAGGACAAAGTAATTCTTGGAAATAAACATATTGGTCATACTGGACCTCCATTGGGAAGTTAAAAATGAATGAGCAGGATGTCTCATTTACCAGTTACAATGAATTTTTCTTCTGGTGGCCCTTGGCCTGGGTGAAATGAGGCTCCTCTAAACCTAGGCCTGAGCCTGGGCCTGGGTCTGAGCCTGAGCCTAGATGTATGCCTAAGCCTGTGCCTGGACCTGGGCAGGGCCTGGACCTGAGCATGAGCCTGAGCCTGATCCTGGGCCTAGACCTGGGCTTGGACCGGAGCTTGAGCCTGGGGCTGAGCCTGAGACTGAGCCTGAGCCTATGCCTGGACCTGGGCCTGGATCTGAGACTGAACCTGAGCCTGAGCCTGGGCCTAGGCTTGGGCATGGGCTGAGGCCTGGACCTGAGCCTGAGCCTGAGCCTGAGCCTGCGACTTTGCCTGAGACTTAGCCTGCGCCTGGGCCGGAGCTTGAGCCTCAGTCTGGTCCTGGGCCTGAGGCTGGGCTGGTGCGTGCACCCTGACTTGGACCCTGGCTCCGGCCTAGACCTGAGCCTGTACCTGAGCTTGTACTATGAAGCCTAACCTAAGTGCAGACACCGCTTTCTGCCTGATTTCAGTAACTCTTCCTCTTCTGTCATTCTCTACAGGTTCAGTTCTGCAACTTAGTTTCTTTGATATTATTTTCAATTAAGAAGGAACATTTTCTGCAGAATCATAAACACAATATGCCCTTTTGTTTTGGTCAACGCCACTGAGCATAAAAAGATCATGTGCGCAATTAAATCTTCCAATGCACATGAAGGTGCAATGTGCAAGGCTCACAGTTCAGGAGGAACCCATCATGGCCTAGTTCCCTCTTTCCCAATACCAGAACAAGTCTTTCAAGGCTGCTTTCTGCCTCGAGAAAAACGACATCCAAAACTTCCTGCTTCTTGTTGTCAGTATTCAGTTGGCCAAACAGCCGCAGGTTCTGCTAACCACAGAAAGTGTTGAGAGCTGTGTTGCGCAGAAAGGGCAATAATTAACAAACAAAGCTCATAAGCCCTGAGTTGATGAAGTTTTCTGATAGATGTCAATTTATACCAATGTTGGATCAATTGCTGAATATTTTCTTCAGGTTTTCTGCAGCACTCATCAAATGTTACACCATCCTCAGTGAAAATGTAGAAGGTCATTGGGAAATTAATTTTACGACACCATTGCTAGTGTTATTAACATCTCTAAGGGTAAACAGCAATCACACTGAAGAGGATATCAACACATTAAATCTTGGCGTGGAATGTGAGGAAACTGCAGTTGCTCTTGTAGGGATTCAGACAAAACCGTCCCCTCAAAGTTGCTCATCTCTGCTGCTCTCTGTCCACTCACATGGGCTGCCAATTTTCCTCATCCCTTCTTGATCCTTTCTTGGAATACTGTTGATAGGAGACGTCACCTCAATAGAGAACCTTTCATAGAGCAGCTTGCTGTTAATTAACCACTTCTGAACTGTGGTCATTGTTGTAATGTGGGAAAAAGACATCTTACATTGAATGTTCCCTGAGGCGCAATTTCTAAAAGTTTTATTCATTGGATGTGGCATCATCTGCAAGGTCAGCTTTTACTTTCCATCCCTAAGTGTACTTGAGAATGTGGTGCAGAGTCAACCACATTATTTTGTGTTGGAGTCACAAGTAGGCCACACCAGGTAAGGATGGCAGATTTCCTTCCATAAAGGACAAAAGTGAGCCTTTTTTTGTTTCAATAATTGCTAATGGATTCATGGTTGGCCTGAGACTTTTAATTCCAGAATTGTTAATTCTGAGGGGATTCCACATCTGCCATGACAGGGTGCAAACTCAGGTTCCCCTACATGGTCCCCCCGCACACCCCCATCAGTCCCCCAGAACATTGCCTTTATTTCTAAATTAATAGCCTAATAACACCACCAGTCCATCACCATTGCACCCCCTCACCTAGAAGAACCCCTATTGAGGGAGTTAAGGACAAAACCAAGGTGAGAAAAGAAAAGGCTGAAAAATGACCCTCATCTCAAGGACTGCTTTAGTTTATTATTGTAGTAAAATAAAGAGAGATTTTTTAAAGCACATGCGTTAAAGCTATCACAGAATATTCTTTGTAACAATTGCCCGTTGATTCCAAGGATACTTCCTGCTGCCTCAGGAAAGCAACCAACATAGTCAAAGATTCCTCCCACTCCAGTTATACTGTCTCCCACCCTCTTCTGTCAGGTAGAAGATTTAAAAATTGAATACACATCCAAACACATTCAAGAGCAGCTTCTTCCTGCTGCTATCACACTTTTGAAAGGACCTCTCAAATGTTAATTTTGATCTCTTTCTGCACCTTCTCTGTGACCGTAACATTGTATTCTGCACTCTGTTCTGCTACCCTGATGCACTTGATATGGTACTACATGGTGTCTGTACAGCACGCAAAGCAACACTTTTCACTGTATCTCGGGAAGTGATAACAATAAATGGCACAGTGGCTCAGGTTTCCAACACCAGGGACCCAGGTTCAATTCCAGCCTCAGGCAACTGTCTGTGTGGAGTTGCATATTCACCCCGTGTCTGCATGAGTTTCCTCTGGGTGCTCTAGTTTCCTCCCGCAGTCCAAAGATGTGCAGTTTAGGTGGATTGGCCATGATAAATTACCTGTAGTGTTCAGGGATGTGTAGGTTAGGTGGATTAGCCTTTGGAAATGCAGGGTTAGAAGGATAGGGTAGGGGAGTAGGTTTGGGTGGGATGCTCTATGGAGGGTTGTTGTGGACTCAATGGGCCAAATAGCCTGCTTCCACACTGTAGGGATTCTATGATAAATCAGTCAATCAATAAAAGGTCCATGATTAATTCAGTGCAGTTACAGGCAAGCACACTAAAAGGTTTGATCTCGCCTATCTTAGAGCTGTGTACTTTGAAACAAGAACCGTGTCTATGCAGGAATATGAGCTACACATTGGTCAGTAGCAAAAAATAAATAGGAACACATGTCAGGAGACTGCTCAATCTACTTCTGTCGTGTGTCTTAAAGGCAGGGTGATTACAAGGATTTATTCCCAAATGGAATTCATTGCCACACTCAGCAAAGTATCAGCTGAAATATAAGCTGTGCCTTTAAGAAGAAAGAGACAGAACTTTATGTGCAGGCAAATGAATGCCTCTATCACTTACACTCATTAGGTGTCAGTGGAAGTCGTTGGAGTAATGTGAATGAGAAAGAACTTTAATCTCACAAACAAAAACAGAAATTGCTGGAAACAACCAGCAGGTCTGGCAGCATCTGTGGAGAGAAATCAGAGTTAACGTTTTGGGTCCTTCTTCAGAACACAGCTGAGCTATTATGTAAATCTACATCCCTGTTATTGTTTGCTCTGGAAGTGGGGAATCACTGGGAAAACGAGCCTCGGTTGTACTTGCAATTGTTTTTAGAAAGTGGAAATTTTTCCTGAATCTTTTCATTCTGTGCAATACACTATAAATCGTTTTGATTCAACTGAGAAACTCAATAGGCCCGAGTGACGTTCAGAGTCAACTGCATTGCAGTGGTTCAAGAGCCCCATCTAGGCTGGACAGATAATGATGGCAGATTTGCTTCCCAAAGGAACATTGGTGAAACAGTTAGGTTTTCACAATAATTTGACAGCTTTGTGGTCACGTTTTACAGATGTCATCTCTTTTTCACAATCTGGAATATTTTAAACTGAATTCAAATTCTGAAACATCCATGGCTGGATTTGAAAAATCACGCCATTCATGGTCAGTAGCCCAGGCTTTTGAATTACCAATCTAGGACCATGACCATACTACTGTTTCCAGTAATCTGCTCCTTGCTAATTATAACAGGATTGAACTTGTGCAATCGTCAAATCATCATTTATCGTCAAGCCTTGCTGAAATGTTTTCCAGGTGGCTCCAAGAAACAGGGGAGCGAACAGCAGAAGATCTGACCATGATTTGCAGTCCTCCCCAGCTACACACATAGTTTTAGAGAACTACAGCATTACGCCATTGTTTAAAAAAGGAAGCAAAGAAAGTCCACATCATTACAGCATATGTCAAGACTAAGGTCAGTGATGGACAGATTGCTGGAAAAATTTCTGAGACACTGGGTGAATTGTCATTCAGGAACGTACAGATTAATGAAAGACAAACAGTGCAGATTTGTTCAGGTAAGGGCATCTTTTAGCAGCTTTGATTGCATGTTTTCAGCAAGTAGCAAGGAGGGCTGATGAAGGCAGCATGCTATATCGAATTTGCATGGATATTGGCAAAGTGCCACTTAGCTTGCTATTCAGGAGAGTAAAAACCCATGGGATCCCAAGCAGCACGGTGGCCCAGTGGTTAGCATTGCTGCCTCACAGCACCAGGGACCCTGGTTTGATTCCAGCCTTAGGTCACTGTCTGTGTGGAGTTGGCATATTCACCCCATGTCTGTGCGTGTTTTCTCCAGGTGCTCTGGTTTTCTCCCACAGTCCAAAGATGTGCAGATTAGGTGGATTGGTCATGCTTAAATTGCCCATAGCGTGCAGGCTGAGTGGATTAGCTTTGGGAAATGCAGGATTACAGGGATAGGCTGTACATGGGTGGGATGTTCTTCAGAGGGTTGGTGCAGGCCTGCTGGGCCAAATGGCCTCTTTCTGCACAGTAGGGATTCTAATGCGGCCATTTGGATCTGGAAAGTGGAAGGGTGATGGTTTGCTGGAACTGAAATGTTGTTTTGTCTGGGATTCCCATCATGCTTAAATGTTCGGGACCTGGTCAAGAAATTTACAAAAATTCTCTCTGTGAAGACACTGAGGAAGAAAGCTGCAAACAACAGGAAGATAATAATAAATTGGTCAGCTCTGGAAAAACATGGCAAATGGGGTTGGAATTTGTCTTGGCACCCTGAAGGTTTTGTGTTGTCCCCTTCTCTCAAACACCTTATTTATTCCACTTATTGTAAGTCCTGTAATGAATTTAGGTTCGGCCACATCTGGAGTATTGTGTCCAGTCTGGGTCGCTTCATTACAGGAAAGATATGGAAGCGTTAGAAAAGGTGCAGAGGAGATTTACCAGGATGTTGCCTGGAATGGAGGGAAGGTCTTACGAGGAAAGGTTGAGAAAGCTAGGACTTTTCTCTTTAGAACGACGAAGGATGAGAGGTGACTTGATAGCAGTGTACAAAATGATCAGAGGTATAGATAGAATAGACAGCCAGAGACTTTTTCCTAGCGTGGAGGTAGCTATTATGAGGGGACATAGTTTTAAAGTGAGTGGAGGTAGGTATAGGGGAGACGTCAGAGGTAGGTTCTTTACTCAGAGAGTGGTCGGGGCGTGGAATGCATTGCCGGAGAGGGTAGTGGAGTCAGCCTCATTAGGTGCATTTAAGCAGCAATTAGATAGGCATGTGAATGACAGTATAAGGTAGGAGTGGAGGTTTGACAGACTTTAGGTTTAGGGTAAAAGTTCAGCACAACATTGTGGGCCAAAGGGCCTGTTCTGTGCTGTACTGTTCTATGTTCTATGTCCTATGTTCTAAGGTGTCACGGCAGAGTAGCCTTGGAAGAGTTTCCTCCTGTGAGATAATGTAAGCCCCTAAAAAAAGTTCTGATTGGAGTCAGGATTGGACTCATCGAGACTAATGGCTACTGGTGCACTCTCGGTGGAGAGAGGCAGGTGCTCTCTAACAACACGTAGAATACCCTTGATGAATTGCAATGGTTGGCTACGGTATATGATAGATGACAGGCCCTCAGTGTGGCTATCCTGAAGACAAGCTGGTCCATAATGGGGATGGCTACAGCCCCTTGACCTGTCAGCCTCATGACCCAGCTGAAACAATAGCTGCACCATATGCATTTATATAGCACTTCACCTAACTAAGCAGAAGTGTATTTTTTCCACAAACATTGGCACTGAATTGCATAAGGAGAAACGAGGATTGCTGCCAAACAGAAAAAACCTAGTTCCTAAAGGAGAGGAAATTGGAAGAGAATCTCTTGAGCGAGGACCCAGCAGCTGAAGATATGACCGACAACAGTGGAGGGATTAAAATTAAGGATGTGAAGGAGGTTTGGAGACTTGCGTTAGCGCGTCGGTTGCAGGGCTGGACTAGTTTACTGGGACAGGGGAAGACTGAGGCTGTGGAGGGATTTGAAATTAAGGGATGAAAATTCAAAAACAAATTTTATATTTCCGTCTTGTGTGGCTTGGCAGAAAGAGATGAGAATGAAGCTGGTTTTCCTGTATCCCCACCCCGGAATAAAAATGTTACCATCAATTGCAACACCCTTGCTATAGCTGCCAGCAGCTAATTCAGCACAGATTGAGCAGATTCCAGCACCTGACACATCAACATGACTCAGGAGAGCATTGATTCAGAAAGCAATGAAATGTAAAAAAAAAGGCATTGAGATATTCTCACTGTAAAAGGAAGGGAAAGGAAAGGAAGACCTTGACTTTCTGCAGCATTACTCGGAGCATTTGGATATGAAAAAAAATGTTTTTAAATCCAAACTATTTCACTGCCATAATGTAGGATATATTGCGGCCAATCTGATCCCACAGACTGCAATGAAACTTTGACTAGAAACTGTGCTTTTATTGATGTTGACTGCAGGATCACCAATCCCCTGGGCCTCTTTGGCAATCTGCCAAGGCATCTTATGAGACCAGTGGGTAATGCCCCTGCCTTTGAACCAGAAGATCCATTGCATGCCAAGACTTGATGGCTAATGAAGGCACATTCATAACATGGGCAAACAAATTGATTATCAGCCTGCAAACCTGGGGTGGCACAGTGGTTCAGTGATTATCCAGGGATTAGACAGGGACCTGGGTGTGATTCTAGCCTCTGCGACTGTCTGCATAGAGATTGCACATTTCCCCTGTGTCTGTGTGGGTTTCCTCTGGGGGTTCTGGTTTTCTCCCACAGTCCAAATTTGTGGAGATTTGGGGGACTGGCCTTGCTAAATTGCCCGTAGTGCCCAGGGATGTGTAGGTTAAGTGTATTAGCCATGGGAAATGTTGGGTTACAGGGCTATAGTAGGGGGAAGGTGGGTAATCTTCGGAGGTCAGTGTGCACAAGATGGGCTGAAAGGCCTGCTTCCACCATAAGATTTTTACTATTCTAAACCCTCTCAAAATGCTTACAGTGGACAGAAACAGCTAAAATAAGAGCAGGAGTAGGCTATTCAGATTTTTGAGCTGTGCCACACAACATGATGAATAAAAACCAAAAGAACTATGGATGCTGTAAATCAGGAACAAAAACAGAAGTTGCTGGAAAAGCTCAGCAGGTCTGGTAGCATCTGTGAAGAGAAAATCAGAGTTAACATTTCGGGTCCAGTGACCCTTTCTCAGAACCAACATGATGATGGATGATCATCTAACTCAGTATCCTGTTCCCAGCCTTCTCTCCATACCCTTCGATCCCTTTACCCTATGAACAATATCTAACACATTCTTGAAAACATTAAATGTTTTGGCCTCAACCAAATTCAGAGAATTCCACAGGGTCACCATTGTCAGGGTGAAGAAATTTCCCCTCATCTCAGTCCGAAGTGGACTACCCCATATCCTTCAACTATGAACCCCCGGTTCTGGACTCATCAGGAACATCCAGGCATCCCTGGTTGGAGGAGGTCATCTGAGACTATTCCTTAATGCTCAATATGTAGGGCAGACGGGGACTTGCTTCAGCATCTCAGATTAAAGATCACAATGGCAATGGTACACTGGCTCAATAGTCAGGTTAGCTTATGAGCTTGTCAATGAAATGATTGTCTAAGTGAAAGCTGTTACTCACTACATTACAACTGAAACACCACATAGTGAGCTGCAATAGTCATCTCCCTCCTTCGGAACTAGGAGGTTTGAATTCAAGGCTCACTTGCTCTAGAAGTGTGTAATAGCATCTCTGAATGGATTGATTAGAAAAATATCTAAATGTTACTCAGGCTGGACAGAAATACCACTGAAGGCATGGACTAGCTTCATCCCTGCCTCTTTGACCTGCCTGTCTTCTCTCCCACCTATCCGCTTCACTATCCACCTCCTATTACCGCTCTCCCCTCTATTTATTTCAGAGCCCCCTTCCCCTCCCCCATTTCTGAAGAAGGGTCCAGACCCGAAACATCAGCTTTTCTGCTCCTCTGATGCTGCCTGGCCTGCTGTGTTCCTCCAGCTCCACAGTTTGTTATCTCAGACGCCAGCATCGGCAGCTCCTACCATCTCTAAGGCATGCTTGTCGTGCAGTGATAATGTCACTACTTCAGAGGCCTGTGTTTAAGTCCCACCTGCTCCAGAAGTGTAAAATAACATTCCCATACAGGTTGATTAGAAAATATATAGTTACATAGTGTAGATCTGGATGAACACAGCAGGCCAAGCAGCATCAGAGGAGCAGGAAGGCTGACGTTTCGGGCCTAGGCCCTTCTTCAGAAAATGAAGAATTTCTGATTCAGATTTTCTGAAGAAGAGTCTCGGCCTGAAACGTCAGCTTTCCTGCTCCTCTGATGCTGCTTGGCCTGCTGTGTTCATCCCGCTCTATGCCTTGTTATCTCAGATTCTCCAGCATCTGCAGTTCCTGCTATATCTAGTTACATCGTGCTTCTATTACAAGATGAAGAAACCATTGATCAAACAAATGATGTGAGATCTAAGTTCTAATTGCATCATGGACACTGTGGAAAATTTGTGTATTTGGAAGAACAAATGAGGTACAGTAAACGGTGACAATGAAACTATTGGATTGTCACCAATTTCCTTTAAAGAAGGAAATCTGTCCTAGAACTGGGACAATGTGGTTGACTTTTAACTGCCTTCTGATACACCAAACCATCACAAAAACTAGAATGGGGAGAGGATCAAGCAGTCTACCTAGAATCAAAGTAAACCCTGGCCAAAGACATGAGGAAGACATATCCTATCCCTTCAACCCTGTGGATTCCTCCTCTCCAGCATCTGAGGGATTGTGATAAAATTGGGAGAGCTGTTCTACAGAGAAGGGAAGACAGTGGTTTCACAGGTAATGTCATTGGACTGCCAATCCAGAACCTCAGGCTAATGGTTTGGGAGAATATTTGCAGATGGTGAAATCTCAATTCAGTAAATATCTGGAATGAAAAGTGAATCCAATGGTAATTGTCATTAAACATCCACTTCCTTCCCCTTTAGGGGAAGGGAAGCTACCGTTTTTAGCTGGTCTGGCTTATAGGTGACTCCACACCCACAACAATGTGTTTCTGATTCTCAACTGCCATCTGAAATGGTTTTGCAAGCCAAGGATTCAAGGAAAAAGTGGGAATGGGCATCAAATTCTAGCCCTTGTTAGCTATGCCCAAATCCAATTTAAAAATAAAGGGATGGGGGAGAAGTCAACAAACAACCTGGAATATTCATCCACACCAAATATTATCTTCCAGTTAATATCCTAGATATCAATATCTTTGGCATGTCCAGCTGCATCTAATATAAGTAGTCCTGTGTTGTAGTTTCAACAAGTAGGCATCTCATTTTTAGTTATGCCTAGTGCTGCTCCTGGTGATGGTGGCACTGTGGCACATGCCCTAGGTTCCTCAGCTTTGATTGTTGAGCTGCTAGTGTCTCATGGCATCAGTTCAAACATGGATAAAGAAACCACCTGCTGATTGTTACCGATTGGACTCCCTCAGTTAGCGATTCATTTTCCCTGTGCATTGAATACCATTTGGAAGAAGCACTGAAGATAACAATGGCAAGAGATGTATTCTGTGCAGGGAAGCATAAAGATCCAACACCAACTGAGCTGGTTAAGTCCTGAAGGACTTAACTGCTAAACATTCCTGCAGCATGTTTTGAGAGATTCAGTAAGAAACCCTACCTGATCTCAAAATACCATTACCATTAAGCAAGGACTGATCCTTGGTTCCATTAGGAATATAGGAGAGCATTCCGGGAGCAGCATTAGGCATAACTAAAAATGAGATGCCTACTGTTGAAACTACAACACAGGACTCCATATATTCATGCAATAGGCACATCTAAATGATCCCACAACTAATGTATTGCATCAATGTTCTGCAGTCTGACCGCATCCAATCATGAGAGGTGACCAAGGATAACATTCCATGAATATTCCCATCTTCAATAAGAGATCATCCAGAAAGTCAGTACAAAAGGCAAGACTAAACACTTACAATCATCTTCAGCCAGAAACACCAAGCGGATGATCCAACTGTACCTTCTCCTGAGGTCCTGAGCATTACACATAATAGTTTTCAGGCAAATCGATTCACACAATGTGATATCAAGACATGATTGAAGGCCCTGAATACAGCAAAGGCTAGGGGCCCTGACAACAATCTGGCAGTAGTTCTGAATGCCTATGCTCCGGAAGTAGTCATATCGCTAGTCATGCTGTTCCAACACATACAGCTGCAAAACTGGCAACTTTCTGAGGGTGTGGAACATTACCGAGGTACATCCACACAAAAAAAACCAGGTCAAATCCAATATCTTGGGTTGCCATTGATAAGGAAATAAAACTGTACCAGCTGTGTAAGTACTCTGGTTACATGACCAGGTTAGGGACTGGGTATTCTGAGCAGAATAATTCATCTCCTGACTCTCCAGGGATCATCCATCATCTACCAGGCATTAGCAAGGGATGTGGTGGAATGCTCTTCACCTGCCTGAATGAGTGCAACTCAACCAATGCTCAAAGAATGACAGGATTCAGAACAAATTAGCCCACTTGACTGATGTTCCATCTACAACCTTATGGATCCACTTCCTCCACCACCATCGCAACATCGTGTCCCAAATAAAAGATGTTATGCAGCAATACCTCAAGGCTCCTTGCAAACACACAATCTCTGTTAGTTAGAAGGACAAGGGCAGCAGATGCTGGGGAACATCACCTTCTGCACTTTTCTTTCCAATTGCACACCATCACAATTCGTTCACCATCACTGGGCTAAAAATCATGAAATTTTTTACCCAACAGCACCACAGCAGTATCCTCACCACCCAGACTGCAAGAAAACAGCCCGACAATATCTGCTTGAGAGCAATTAGGGATGTCCAATAGCCACTAGCCTTTCTAGAAATGCCCAGAATCTCATGAAATGAATCAAATAAATTTTTGCATGTCCTCTTGAGAGGTTTAGAGGAGGTGACAAAGATGATTGATGAGGGTAGAGCAGTGGATATTGTCTACATGGATTTTAGGAAGGCTTTCTATAAGATCCCTCATGGTAGGCTCATCTAGAAGATTAAGATGCAAGGGATCCATGGTGACTTGGATGGGTAAATTCAGAATTGACTTACCGATGGAAGGCAGAGGGTAGTGGTAGAAGGGTGTTTTTCAGGTTGGAGGTCCATGACTAATGATCTTCTGCAGGGATCCATACTGAGACCTCTGTTGTTTGTGTTATATATAAATGACTTGATGAAAATGTAGATGGGTGGGTTAGTAAGTGTGCAGATGGTACAAAGATTGGTGGAGTTGTGGATCGTTATCAAAGAATACAGTGGGATATAGATCAGCTGCAGATATGGGGCAAAGAAATGGCAGATGGACTTTAACTGGGGAAGTGTGAGGTGCTGCACTTTGGGAGATCAAATGTTAAAGAAAAGTATACAGTTAATGGCCGGATCCTGAACAGCACTGACGTACAGAGGGATCTTGGTATCCAAGTCCAACACTCCTTGAAAGTGGCCACACAAGTAGATTGGGTGGTAAAGAAGGCATAAAGCATGCTTACTTTTATTGGTTGGGGAATTGAATACAAGAGTCAGGATGTCATGTTGCAGCTTCATAAGACTTTGGTTAGACCACACTTAGAGTATTACATTCAGTTCTGGTTGCCACATTACAGGAAGGATGTAGAGGCTTTGGATAGGGTGCAGAAGAGGTTTACTAAGATGCTGCCTGGTTTAGAGGGTATGAGCTATAACGAGGGGCTAGAAAAACTCAGGTTGTTTTCTCTGGAGCAGCAGAGGCTGAGGGGAGACTTGATAGAAGTCTAAAAAATTATGAAATACTTAAATAGGGTAGATGGTTAGAATCTTTTTCCCAGACTTGAAATGTCTACAAGTGGGGTGCACGCATTTAAGGTGAGAGGGGGAAAGAGATGTGAAGGGCAAGCTTTTTACACAGAGAGTGGTGGGAGTCTGGAACCCTCTGCTATGGTGATTGAGGAGGCAGGTGTGATAGGGATGTTTAGGGGACTTTTAGATAAACACATGAAAATGCAAATTTTGGAAGGAGATGGGCCAAGGGCAGACAGAAAGGATTGGTATAATTTGGTGTCACATTCGGCAAAACATCATGGGCCAATGGACCCATTCCTGTGCTGTACAGTTCTATCTTCCATGTTTACTCCCTCATATGAAAGCTATAATCTCATTAGTTTAACACTCAATCCTTTCAAATTAGTGAACATACAGGTAAAGGAAGTACTAGTTTATGCAATTAGTACGGTTTCACTGCACTTAAATCCAGATTTTCTCCTCAAATCTCTAAAAGGAGGATTGGAAACTCACAGGCTTCCAACTGAACCTACGGAGCCCCACCTGAACATTGTGGTCAATTCAGAAATGCAGATGATTTGGGAAGTTTTGTGAATTGACCATTGCTACAGTCAATGGGGGGACAGGATTACGGTTAAAATTTTGTAATTCTGTCTTCCCTTTTAGAGAGGGATGTGACTCCAGAGTTCTGCCCACACATTACTGTTCCTCTTGGTAAATGTTAGTGTTACAAAAATATGCAGTGTTGCAGATAAAGGAAGCAGCAGTTTATCGTAAGGGACACAGTATGTTCGAGGGACACATTGAGATGAGGTTGCAAATGTGCCTTTTGCTGAAGTACACTGACCAAACATTTGCAGCAATGAGCCTTTAAAGGAATGCACATGAAGGTTTGCTATGGCGCAAGAAACATCTTGGTTCATAATGCAATTCTAAAATTCTTCTACCTGCAGATACTTTTTGACAAAACCAGAAGATGTTTCGATATATCTGAGAATGGTGAAGAAATATGAACTTTTCCAAAGGCTGTTTGGGTAATTAACATATACCTGTAGTTCAGTGAGTTGTATGTGGCTTTAAGCTTTGAATGGTGCTGTGGGCATGCCTGGTAAATAGGGCATTTCAACTGGCCACACCATCGTTACAGTGAGACACGCAGCTGCACGCCAATCCAACACCTCTCTCTTTACTGATAGGTTCCCTTTGGTCCTTTTTCAGTGCCCCTCCCTCTGGTAAATGATGCTTCTGGGAGCCTATGAATGAATTGAGTGGAAACACCTTTCCTAGATATTGTTGTGTTATAGAGCTAAAAGGTACTGCAGATGCTGGAGAATCCGAGATAACAAGGTGTGGAGCTGGATGAACACAGCAGGCCAAGCAGCATCATAGGAGCAGGAAAGCTTGACGTTTCGGGCCTAGACCCTTCATCAGAAATGGGGGAGGGGAAGCGGGTTCTGAAATAAATAGGGAGAGAGGGGGAGGCGGATAGAAGATGGATAGAGGAGAGGAGAGGCAGACAAGTCAAAGAGGCGGGGATGGAGCCAGTAAAGGTGAGTGTAGGTGGGGGGGTAGGGAGGAGATAGGTCAGTCCAGGGAGGACAGACAGGTCAAGGGGGCGGGATGAGGTTAGTAGATAGGAGATGGGGGTATGGCTTGAGGTGGGAGGAGGGGATAGGTGAGAGGAAGAACAGGTTAGGGAGGCGGGGATGAGCTGGGCTGGTTTTGGGATGCGGTTGGGGGAGGGGAGATTTTGAAGCTTGTGAAATCCACATTGACACCACTGGGCTGCAGGGTTCGCAGGCTGAATATGATTTGCTGGGTTCCTGCAGCCTTCGGGCTGCATCATTGTGGCACTGCAGGAGGCCCAGGATGGACATGTCGTCTGAGGAATGGGAGGGGGAGTTGAAAGTTCGCAACTGGGAGGTGCAATTGTTTGTTGCGAACCGAGCGCAGGTATTCTGCAAAGCGGTCCCCAAGCCTCCGCTTGGTTTCCCCGATGTAGAGGAGGCCGCAACGGGTACAGCGGATGCAGTATACCACATTGGCAGATGTGCAGGTGAACATCTGCTTGATGTGGAAAGTCTTCTTGGGGCCTGGGATGGGGATGATGGAGGAGGTATGGGGGCAGGTGTAGCACTTCCTGCAGTTGCAAGGAAAAGTGCCAGGTGTGGTGGGGCTGGAGGGGAGTGCGGAGCGGACAATTCGCCTCCCCCTCTCTCCCTATTTATTTCAGAACCCTCTTCCCCTCCCCCATTTCTGATGAAGGGTCTAGGCCCGAAACGTCAAGCTTTCCTGCTCCTATAATGCTGCTCGGCCTCTTGTTGTGTTATGTTTTGATCACCATATCGTGGTATGTGACTGAAAAGTATATCATCTTACTGAGCCCTGTCCTCTTGGAGCATGACACACGATGGGAAGTATACTACAGTACATCTGAATTGCTTAGATTGAGCCCAGATATGTACTTGCCTGTGATTGCAATGCACCAATGTAGATCCCAGGAACAGACATAAAGTTCATTAATTTATTTTTCAATTCTTTCTGGCTCAAATTTAGAAATTCAGATGTGCAACAGCACACACACCTAAGTGTAGAGATTCTATGATCTATGATCTCTGAACATAAGAACATAAGATATCGGAGCAAGAGTAGGCCTTTAGGATCCTTGAGCCTGCTCTGGATTTCCATAAGATCATAGCTAATCTTTTCGTGGATTCAGCTCCACCTACCCACCTCCTCACTATAACCCTTAATTCCTTTACTGTTCAAAAATCTATCTAGTTTTGCCTTAAAAACATCCAACAAAGTAGCCTCAATTGCTTCACTGGGCAGGGAATTCCACAGATTCACAACCCTTTGGGTGAAGAAGTTCCTCCTCAACTCAATCCTAAATCTGCTCCCCCCTTATTTCGAGGCTATGCTCCCTTGTTCTAATTTCACCGACCAGTGGAAACAACCTCTCTACTTCTTTTGTATCCCTTACACTTCCCTTATTATGTCATACTGCAACAGGACAGAGCTCAGTAAAATAGAAACTGCAAGCATATCTGCCTCAAGACATAACACAACAGATATCTAGTGGGAATATCAATTTTCAAAATGCTCTTTCTTATGAGAATTCACGCTCCCCTCCCCAGATGAAAATGGATCAAACATGTCATCGGATCATAGAGTCCAAAAGCAAGGAAACAGACCCTTCGGTTCAGATGAACACAGCAGGCCAAGCAGCATCATAGGAGCAGGAAAGCTTGATGTTTCGGGCCTAGACCCTTCATCAGAAAAGATTTTCCGAAACGTCAAGCTTTCCTGCTCTTATGATGCTGCTTGGCCTGCTGTGTTCATCCAGCCCCACACCTTGTTATCTCGGATTCTCCAGCATCTGCAGTACCTTTTATCTCAGACCCTTTGGTCCAATCATTCCATGCTGAATATAATCCCAAACTAAACTAGTCCCATCTGTCTGTTCCTGGCCCATATCCCACCTAACCTTTCTTATTCATGTATCTATCCAAATGTCTTTTAAACTTCATAATTAATCCCACATCCACCACTTCCTCATGAAGTTCATTTTACATGCAAAGCACCCTCTGCGTAAAAAATTTGCCTCTCGTGTCTTTTTAAAATCTCTCTCCTCTCACCTTGAAAATGTGCCTCCTAGTCCTAAGGAAAAGACAACTACTATTAACTCTATTTATGCCTCTCATTATTTTATAAACTTCTGTCAGGGCGCCTCTCAACCTCTTACGCTCCAGTGAAAAAAGTCCCAGCCTATCCAGCCTTTCTTTATAACTGAAAATTTCATCCCTGGCAACATCCTGGCAAATCTCTTCTGAACTGTCTCCAGCTTGGTAATAACCTTCCTATAACAGGGTGACCAGAACTGGACACAGTGCTCCAAAAGAGGCCTCATCAATGTCTTGTACAACATTAATATGACACTCCTCTCCACAAAAGGACTGAGCAATGAAGACTAGTGTGCCAAATGTCTTTTTAACCACCCTGTCTATATGTGACACAAACTTCAAAGAATTATGTACCTGCACCATAGGTCCCTCTGTTCTACAACACTACCCAAGGCCTTACCATCAATTCCATAAGCCCTATCCCTGTTTGTTGGAGCAAAATGCAATGCCTTGACTTATTCAGATTGAACTCCATCTGCCATTTTTCAGTCCATTTACCCATTTGATCAAGATCCATTTGTAATCTTAGAAAGCCTTCTTCACTGTCTACTATGCCACCAATTTTGGTGGCGTCTGCAAACTTATCAACCATGCCTTCTATAATGCCCATTTCCTTCTTAGATCTGAGATAAAAGTAAAGGAAGGCCAATGGGATCAACAGGCTCACCTTAATAGAACAAAGAACAGTACAGCATAGGAACAGGCCCTTTCGCCCACAAAGACTTCACCAATACATGACGTCTTTCTGATCTAAAAACCTTTTGTCTTTATGTGGTATATATCCCTCTATTCCCTGCCTATTCATGCATCTGTCAAGATACCTCTTATACATTACAATTGAGTCTGCCTCCACCACCTCCTCTGATGGTGCATTCCAGACACTTACCACCCTCTGCGTAAGATAGGTTTCTCTCACACCTCCTTTAAATTTTTCCCCTTTTGTATTTATCTATGTCCCCTAGTAACTGACGTTTCTACCCTGGGGAAAAAGATTCTGACTCCCCATTCATTCCATGCCTCTCATAACTTTATAATCTTGTATCGTGTCACTCCTCAGCTTCAGATGTTCAAGTGAAAACAAACCCAGTTTGTCCAATCTTTCCTCAAAGCCAGTACCTTCCAAATCAGGTAACAACCTGGGAAACCTTCTGTATTCTCTCCAAAGTCTTCACATCCTTCTGATAGTGTGATGGCCATAACAGCACACAATAGTCCAAATGTGGCCCAACTAAATTTCTATACAGCTGCAACAGGATTTGTTACTTTTTCTACTCTATGCCCTGACTGAAGAAGGAAAGCATGCCATATGCCTTCTTGAACACCTATTCATTTGTTTTGCTCCTGTCAAGGAACTGTGGACCTGTACGTCTAGATCCCTCTGTATGTTGATGCTTCCAAAGGTTCTGCTGTTTTCTGTCTATTTTCCTCCTGCATTGGACTTTCCAAAATGCATCATCTCACATTTGTCCAGATTAAATTCTATCTGCCATTTCTCCAACCAAGTGCCCAACCTGTCTATATACCGCTGTATCCTTTGGCAATCCTTTTCACTATCTGCACCTCCCCCAATCTTTGCGTCATCCACAAACTTACTAATCAAGCCACCTACATTCTCCTCAAAACCATTTAAGTATATTACAAAAAACAGGAGTCCCAGCACCGTTCCCTGTGGAACAGTGTTTTTCCAGTCAGAGAAACATCCTTCCACCTCTACTCCCTGTCTTCCATTACCAAACAAGTTCTGTATCCATCTTACCAACTCACTATGGATTCCATGTGACTTTACCTTTTGCAGCATCCTGCCATAAGGGATGTTGTCAAAGGTCTTGCTAAAGTCCGTAAAAACAATATCTACCGCCCTGCCCTCATTAATCATCTTTGTCACTTGCTTAAAAAACTCGATCATGTTTGTGAGACATGACCCCACCCACGCAAAACCATGTTGCCTGATGCTAATAAGTCCATATTTTTCCAAATGTGAATGAATCCTGTCTCTACAAGTCTTTGTGCACCTCTAAACTTCCAGACCTCTTCTTGAGCTCATTCCAGAAATTAGGCCCAATGGCTGTCTGTTTTGTCAACGCCAAATTACTTCCAGGTATTCTTCCAATCTCGTGAGAATGTGCCCTAACATAATTTGGCATAATATAAGCAGCTTGGACCCAAGAAAGGCCTGAACAAATACCATATACATCAGGCACATCCATTGACACGATCATTGATGTGATTGCTATCCCAACTGCTGCTCAAAACTGCCATCTCGTTACTGAATGAAATGCAGCATGAACAATGTACAAATTACTTGCAGGATTATAAGACAAAAACAGGGCGTGAGGTTAATTTGATAGGTTTCTCAGTAGACCAATAGAGCCACAATGGATTGAATAGCTTTCTTCTGTAGTGTGTCTCTTTGATTCAATCCAACTTCTTTGGAAAGCATGATTATAAGTTTGTATTCACCAGATGAGACAATATAAATTAATCCTGTTTTGCTATTGATCAAAGCCCTGTTATGAAGATAAAACAAAGAACTGCGGATGCTGGAGATCTGAAATTGCTGGAGAAACTCGGCCCATCTGGAAGCTCTGTGGGAAGAAAACAGCTTACATTTCGAATGCAATTCTGATGAAGGGTCACAGGACTTGAACTGTGTTTTCTTCCTATAGATGATGCCAAACCTGCTGAGTATCTCCAGCAATTTCTGTTTTTGTCCCCATTACGAAGAGCTGTTTGTTAGTTTGCGAGACAGGATGATGTAGATAAAAGGTCCTAAACGACAGATGCAGTCATCATGTGAAGAAGCTAATAAGAATTTTGTGCCAGCTATTTAAAATAGTAACTTTTACTCTTGTGTTTAGCACTATTTTATTGTCAGTGATTTATTTTGTTAACAATTCCCTAATCATAGCTTATGGTCATACAAATGAACAAACATTAACATTTACAGCATTCCTCCTGGACATAAAACTGACATTATGGATAGGTCGCAAGTTATAAGACCACCCAATGTTTCTTTTTGGTTTTTCAACAAGTTGAAAATTTGCCCAGCTATTCTTTACACATCCTCCACTCCGCAACTAATTTAATAGCAGAGCCCAGAGAGTTACATTGTAGGGGTAGTTTGTATTGCTCCTTTGAGTATTGCAGGTTGATGGGTGATGTGATTCAAGTGTATAAAACCTGTTATGATCCCAGAACAGATCACCAAGTTATATTTCGGTTTGGTTGATGACCTGTAACCTTTCATTTTTACAGTCAACACAAGGTGAGATCTAGAGGACTTACTAAGTAAATGAAGTTGCAAGATTCCACAGTTTTGAACAAACTGCAAGATTTACTACACAATGTTAGATCAGTAATACAATCTACAGTACATTTCCACCTTATTTCTAACATCCAGAATTAGCATGTGGTAAATATGGGCAAAATCCTCACAGTGCATATTGTATAGCGACTGCGATCAAGGCAGATCCCATCGATTTCTCAGTAACTCACACAGATGATAATGACACAATAGGTTATCAAATCTCATTAGACTTCACAGTTGTTGACTTTATCAGCCTGGCTTGGAACTTTCACCCCAAAGTCATTCCATTATGGATCCCTGCTCTGTTTGATTACTCCCCTCACCCCTCCTGCCCCCCACCCCACTTCCTCACCTCCCCCCAACAAACCTTGTTCTGGGTCCTTGTTCCCCAGGTGCACATTCTCTCCATGTCTGTGTGGGCTTCCTCCAGGCGGTCTGGTTTCCTCCCACAGTCCAAGGATATTCAGGGTAGGTAGTTCGATCATGCTAAATTGACAAAGGTTTACAGGGATATGCAAGCGAGGTGTCTTAGCTGTGGGGACTGCAGGGTTACAGGGATAGGGTTTGGGTGGGATGTTCTTCGGTGTGGATTTATTGGGCCAAATGGCCTGTTTCCACAATGTAGGGATTCTATGGTTCTATGATTCTATGACTGTGGAAACTGCATCCCAGCTCTTAATCACAGGCACATCTCCAGATTCGTCACTGACTGTTAGCTTCACCAAGCTAGATCTTTCTTGTGCTTTTACCTGAGCTCCAATGTTGCCCAGTTGAATAAACCAAATAAAACCAAATAAAGCTGAGGAGCTTTTCAGACCCTGCTCTCTTCTGTTATAAGCTACCATAACTTCCAGGTCTTTTCCTAAGTTCTGACTGCAACACCTAACTGCCTAACAATTCTTCGCCATCTTCTGGCCCTGATTTCATGTTGAACCTCCTATGCAGCATCAGTGTAGTTCAAAAAAGCCAAAGAACAGTGGATACTGGAAATCAGAAACAAAACAGAAATTGCTGGGAAAACTTAACAGGTCTGGCAGCATCTGGGGAGAGAAAGCAGAGTTAACATTTCATGTCCAGTGACCCTTTTTCAGAACAGGGTCACTTGACCTGAAACTTCAATGCTGCTTTCTCTCCAAGGACGCTGCCAGACCTGCTGAGTCTTTCCAGCAATTTCTGATTTTGTTTCTGATCAGTGTAATTCAGTTGCCTTCTGTCCATTATAGCTAAAAGTCTGCAGTCCTAATATGGAGTCTAATTGCTGCCTTTTTCACATACTGACTAACCTTCAGCACCCCTGTCTGTGTTCTTTTGAATTGCTCTTCAGTGAACCGCATGCTAAGCTGAGACACCTCTTGAAAACAACCTGATCTTTATTGCTGGGTAGAATTGAATGTTGGCACCTCGCAACTATTGGAACTGCCTGTTTCATGAATGTTATCAGTTTTCAATGGCTAATTTTCCTTGTCCACAAAAACAGGGTATAGCTGGAGTATTTCATTGCAGATTTAGAAATATTTTGATAGGGTTGATAGAGAGCTGCTATTCTCTCTGAAGGAAGGATCAACAGTAAGAAGAATATAGCCTTAAAAGCAGAGTAATGCTGTTTCAAAGAGAAACCAGGAAACATGACCTCACCTTACAGGGTGTTGGAAATCTGAAATTCTTTTTCAAAAGTCTATCAATACAGTGGGAATAATTGATGCTTTCAGAACTATGATAGATTTTTCTTTGATAAGGATATTCAAATAATTGCTAGCTGGTATGAAACTTAAACACTATCAAAATTAGACATAAAGTTGGCTGTTTTATCTTGTACTAAACATGACTAGGTAAGGGTTCAGAAGAGATTTACCAGGATGTTGCCAGGTGTAGAAGATTTGAGTTATACAGAAAGGTTGGACTTCTTTCACTGCAGCGTAGGAGGTTGAGAGACCACCCTATAGAAATTTGTAAAATAATGGAGGGTATGGATAGAGTTAATGGTAGTTGTCCTTTCTCTAGGATGGGGGATTACAAGAGTAAGGGCACATTTTTAAGGTGAGAGGAGAGACATTTAAAAAAAAGACATAAGGGGCAATTGTTTTATGCAAAGGGTAGTTCATGTGTGGAATGAGAAAGTGGCGGATGTGGGTACAATTGCAACGTTTAAAAGATGTTTGGATAAGTACATGAATAGGAAAGTTTTGGAGGGATATGGGCCAGGAGCAGGCAGGAGGGACCAGTTTAGTTTGGCATTATGTTTGGCATGAACTGGTTGGACTGAAGGGTCTGTTTCCGCGCTGTATGACTCTATTAATATATAGGAACACCAATTTAGAAAAGAAGCAACAATTTAAGGATATTGAAATTCGAATAAATGTAGTGAGGGTGTAGATAAATTATGATCTAATTGAATGGTGGGCAGGAAAAGGGCCAATGGACCTGCTCCTTTTCCAATGTTCCTTTGTTTGTTTTTGGTGAGGTGTTTATCTCTTTAAATTGAATGGGTTAATATCAGCACAAAGAGGTATGGTACAAATACGCTAATATTTTTTCCAGTAACGTCAGTACTAGCCATTTCTTTACTCAAAATGGAATAACTAGGAACAAAAGGCAGATGCCGGTATCTGGTTACTATAACAACCTAAAAGTGATGAGTAATGTTTTCAGCAATTTATCATGTATATTACAATAAATGGCCATTTTTCCTGAATTCAAGTCATGTGCAACACATACTGGGAAATGTAGTTGTGACCAAAACAAGGGGTCCAGAGCCAACTCCATTGGAAACAATGAAAGATCTCCAAAATTGTGACAAAGTTCGTAGTGAGCAGACCAAAATCCTTTCTTCCTTCTCTTTCAAGCTTAAACTTCTGAACATTGTCCCTTTTGATGCTGTAACTCTAAAACTAATGTGAGATAGGTGAAGTCCACTTGACTAGGCTCCATGCTCCAGAACATAATGCTGCTGTACAATGTTTATTTGTGGATGTAAAGCGAAGACTTTTCTTTTCGGGATACCTTACAGCAATTCTGCTCTGTCCATGCCATTACTGAATACCCTGACACCGTTCATGAATTTTTTTATTTGCATTTTTATTTTACTCTTTCATGGGATGGGGACATCACTCGTCAGGCTAGCACTTATTGCCAAAGGAAGTTGAGAGTCAACCACATTGCTGTGGGTCTGGTAGGCCAGACCACATGAGAATGGTAGATTTCTTCCCGAAAGGGAATTAGTGAAGCTGATGGGTTCTGAACAAGTAACTAGCAGTGGTTGTTATTATGCTGGTTTCACTCCCTTCTACCACCAATTCTTAGCTTTCATTTCCTAATGGAATTCAAATTTCTTTTGGTAGGATTTGAACTCAAACTCCTAGTTGGGGTTAATGGATTACTACCGCTATGACTACCACCACAGCACTGCCTCCCCTTTCCTGCCACAGCCAATTAAATACCTTTGAAGTGTAGTTGATGTTGTAGACACATATGACATTTGCTCCTGCAAGCAGCTATATTTAGATCATCTGTTTTTTTTTAAGTGACATTGGCTGAGAGTTAAATCTTGTCCAGGACACTGGGATACGTCAAACAATACCATGTGACCCTGAGAGTGCAGGTAGAGCCCGGATTTAACAATTCATTTGAGAGAAAGAATTTCCAGCAATGAAGTACCCCATGAGTATGACAGAGTGAGTGTCAATCTGCAATTTACCAAGAAATAGTTTTTCATTAAAAATCAGCAAGGAGATGACGTTGAATTTGTATCAGGCACTCGTTAGACCTCAGGTGGAGTATTATGTGCAGTTGTGAGCGCCACATTATAGGAACAGTGTGAATGCATTGGAGAGAGTACAGAAGCCATTTACAAGAATGGCTCAAGGTATGAGAAACTCAGTGACAAGGAGAGATCAAAGAAGTGACTGTTCTCCTTGAAGAGAAGAAGGATGAGGGGGGATTTGATAGCAGTTTCCAAAATCCAAAAAGACAGGGAGGCAATGGCCTAGTGGTATTATCTCTGGACTGTTAATCCAGAGACCAGGCAACATTCTGGGGATCCAGGTTCAAATCCCACCAGAGCAGACGGCATATCTGGACTTAAGAATCTAATGATGACCGTGAATCCATTGTCGATTGTTGGGGAAAAACCCACCTGGTTCACTAATGTCCTTTAGGGAAGGAAACTGCCACCCTTACCTGGTCTGGCCTACATGTGACTCCAGACCCACAGCAATGTGGTTGACTCTTAAACTGCTGTCTAGGCAATAAATGCTGCCTAGCCAGCAATGCCCTCATTCCATAAATGAATAAAGGGAGAAAAAATCATGAGTGGGCTGGATAGAGTAAATAGGGAGAATCTGTTCCTGCTCATCAAATAAAACAAGAGTGAGAGGGCACAAAGTTTAAAGTGATGGGCAAATAAAGCAAGGGTGATGTAAGAACTAAATAGACTGAAAAAACTAGGACTTTTTTTACTGGAACATTGGAAGCTGAGGGGTGACCTTACTGAGGTTTATAAAATCATGAGGGGCGTAGATAAGGTGAATGACAAGGGTCTTTTTCCCTAGGGTGGGGGAGTTCAAAACTAGAGGGCACATTTTTAAGGTGAGAGGGGAAAGATTTAAAAAGGACAATAGGGATGACCTTTTTATACAGGGCGTGGTGCAGAATGAACCTCCAGAAGAAGTGGTAGAAGTAGGTACAGTTACAACATTTAAAAGGCATTTAGATAAGTAAATTGATTGAAAAGGTTTGGAGGAATATGGGCCAAATGCAGCCAGGTGGGACTACTTTAGTTTAGGAACATGGTTGACGTGGACTAGTTGGACTGAAGGGTCTGTTTCCGTGCGGTGTGACTCGATGACTCTAGTTAGTACATAGAATACACTCCCTTAAAATGTGGAGGAAGGTACAATTGAAGCATCCAAGAGAGCACTGGGTGATTATTTGGATAGAAACAGTCTGCAAAGACATGGAGAAATGGCAGGAGATTGACATTAGAGGATGCAGCGCAGGGCGAAATGGCCTCTTTTGGTACTGTAACACTTCAGTGATTCAAAAGAGGTGGAGCAGGGAAAAGATCTTTTGTGAAAAGTACTCGGAGAACGAAAAGCTCTGCAGTGAGTGCATGTTCTACATTCAGTTACAGCATGTCTGCCATTCCAATCTGTGGAAGGATCCAGGCATTTTCTGAGTCAATATGTTTAGAGATTTATGAACCACCTCTGGAGCAGGTCGGAATTGTACACAGGCCACCTGGATCAGTGTTAGGGACACTGTCACTACACAACTATCCATTCAGCCAAAGAATCTCACACTCACCTGATAGTCCATCAAATTCAGATTAACTTTGTGATATATCAGAGGCCTTTTCAATCGTTCCTGTGCATGTTCTTCTGGGCTGTTTTGGATTTCTTTCCTGGGGGTTGATGTTTAATAAACAAACTAGGTGGAAGGCTCAGACTTAAAACACAGAATGCAAGGAAAGGGCTGAAATAGATACAAGATGGGAGAAGATGGATAAAGATTTAGGGCTGGCTGATATTCTCAGTAATGGTTATATGTGGCATTACACAGTAAGATCGCACAAACTGATGACCATTTGAAAGACCAGCTTAGCTGGGTGCTGGTCAGGGGAGAAATGTTAGTTCGGGCACATAAGTTCATAAGGGATAGAAGCAGGAGTAGGCCATTCGGCCCATCGAGCCTACTCTGCTACTCAATAAGATCGTGGCTGATCTATCTGTGGTCTCAGCTCCTCCCATCTGCATTATCCCCATAACCCTTAATCCCCCACCATACAAAAATCTATCCAACTGTGTCTTGAATATATTTAATGAAGCTACCTCTACTGCTTCCTTGGGCAGAGAATTCCATAGGTTCACCACTCTCTGGGAAAAGCAGTTCTTCCTCATCGCTGTCCTAAATCTGCTCCCCCTAATCTTCAGGCTATGTCCCCTAGTTCTAGTCTCTCCCACCAGTGGAAACAACTTGCCTGCCTCAATCTTATCTGTCCCTTTCATAATTTTATATGTTTCTATAAGATCCCCTCTCATTCTTCTAAATTCTAGTGAGTACAGTCCCAGGTGGTTCTACCTCTCCTAGTAGGGTAACCTCTTCATCTCCGGAATCCGCTTGGTGAATCTCCTCTGCACCATCTCCAAAGCCAGTATATCATTCCTCGAGTATGGAGGCCAGAACTGCGCACAATATTCCAGGTGAGGCCTCGCCATCACCTTGTACAATTACAGCAGAACCTCCCTGCTCTTAAATTCAATCCCTCTAGCAATGAAAGCCAACACTCCATTTGCCTTCCTGATTTCCTGTTGCACCTGTAAACCAACTTTTAGTGACTCATGTACAAGCACTCCTAAGTCTCTCTGCACAACAGCATGCTGCAATCTTTCACCTTTTAAATTATGATCTGATCTACTATTTTTACTTCCAAAGGGGGTGAGCTCACATTTACTCACGTGACTCGCTGCTCATCTGTGCAGTGCCACCTGAACTGGCAGGTGAGACAACAGTTCAACATCCCATAATAATAAGAATACATTGATTAGATATTTGTACCTTGAACATGCAACCACATGAATTTCAAGTAAAAAGGTGATGAACTGAGGTGGATTGTCCACCTCCTCTTGGGTTTTGAAAACCTGAACCTCAGTGCTTGGGAAGTGGTGTGGGAAGGGGAAGTTGAGGTTGGAGGTGGAAGGCGTGCATTCTATTGCTATTCAACTGTGAAAAGAATTGGATTTTAAATTGCACTTTTCATGATCTCAGGCTCTGTTAAGGCACTTTAGAGCTAACAAAATACTTTTGAAGTGTAGTCATTGTTGCAGCATTGGAAACGAGCCAGCCCTGCTGTGTAACTAGCTCCTACAAATCTCAATGAGATAGATTTTGGTAAGTAAGTTAACTTATGGGACGTCTTGTGGAACAAGGGTAGTGCTCCTACCTCTGGGTTAGACAGTTTGAGTTCGGGTCCAGCTCTGTCATGGAGGTCTGTTGTAACAAAACCATTAACGTTGCTCAAAACTGGAGTTACAAGCCAGGCTTTGGAGATATGAACAGTCCCTCCAAGAATCGGCCAGCTAATAAACTGAGAGTAAAAGTGACCTGCCAGTGTGGGTTGTCACTATTTTTGAAATGACTTGATCCGTTTTGCCAAGTTGTAAAGAACCGATAAGTGAAACCTTGGGGGAGTTGAAAAACTGAGGCAGGCTCGAACATGAATGTGTTATGTCGTTACTGGAAAGGAGGGTATGTGCAGATTACATTCAAAATCACAATTTTAGGGGTGGGAGAATTGGAGTCTACTATTTCAGGTCAACATATTGACACAATGTCGGGTAATTTACTTTTTAAGTACAACTGTTTATGGGATAAATGTTGACAAGTGGTTGGGAGAAGCTTCCCTGTTCATCTGCCTTTATCTCAGTCAACACAGCAGCTTAACAGGCCATTTCAGGGACAGCGCTAGCAGAGGTGCAGCATTTTCTCATGGTGCACTGACTAAGAGGGGTGTGGGTAGTAATGGTGGTACAGTTACTGGGCTTCCAAACTGGAGAGCCCGGCAAATGTGTAGGGTGCATAGGTACAAACAGTTGATTGAATTTCAAATTTAGTTAATAAAATCTAGAACACAAAGTTAGATTCAGTAACCACCATCCACCACTTGTCAACATTTATCCCATAAACAGTTGTACTTAAAAAGTAAATTACCCGACACTGCGTCAATCCACTGTTATATAAAATCCTATCCGGTTCACCAATGCCCTTTAAGGAATAAGATCTGCTGTCCTTATCTGGTCACCTCTACACATAACTCCAGACCCATGGAAATATGGTTGACCCTTAACTGCCCTCAGAAATGATCTATGCAAGCCACTCAGTACAAGGGCAATTAGGAATGGGCAACAAATGTGGGCCTTGCCACTAATGCTCAATAAAAAAAAACTGGAATGGAAGAATGTGCCGATCTAGGTTATATGATCAATGTTCTAAGAAAGTAAATTCCAAGTAATCACCCCTAAGTAAGCTCTGGATTTGTTACCT
Organism: Ginglymostoma cirratum; assembly: GCA_024137785.1. NCBI lineage: Eukaryota > Metazoa > Chordata > Chondrichthyes > Orectolobiformes > Ginglymostomatidae > Ginglymostoma > Ginglymostoma cirratum. Next base: position 2,511,518 of record JAHRHZ010000288.1, read on the forward strand.
CTAGCACATTGGGTCAGCAAATCATCTGCTTGCAAAGGTTTTTATTTACATTGGATGAGAGTGCCACCACTAAGCCAAGGCTGACACCACCCTTCAGAGGTGGAGAGAGAAGAACGAAAGTTGGAGTGATTTTTATTGAATGATGGTTTGAACACAATGAAGTTTGAGATTTGACCATTGACCAATCGGCCAGCAACATCGCTTCCAATAAATCTTCCCCTAAAGGAAATCACAGTATGATCACATGAACAGGAGAAGTTTTCTTCACATTGAACTCACGAACCATTCAGCACCGTTCTGACAATCCCCTATCTCATGTGTTGGGATGAAACATTAAAGATGTTGGTCAATAATCTTAGAACTGAGCTACCAAAGAGCCTTCAATGATTCTTGAAGTCAGGACTTCTACATGCACATAGAGAAAGGACAGAACACACCACAACATAAACTAAAGGATGTAGTTCACCGAAAAAAATCAAGGGATTTATTATTCAAAAAAAATGCCACAAATGCTGCTAATTTGAACTATATTCACACAACTCCAGAAAAGCACAACATTTCAGCAAAAGGTGAATCAACACTCAATGTGCAACCATTTGTCAGAAAGCAGAAAGCCAGGAAAGTCCCTTTCTGTTAGGTCAGGTCAGGACACAAACGAGAGATAAAAGCCTAATTTACCACTACTTTTACAAGGAGGCAGTTAATGGGCTTAATAAGCTGTGGCATTTTCAAATGCTGGAAGTGGTCCAGAGTGTACAGTACTTAGGCAGGGCATCAATGATTGGTTGCTAATGTAAACTTGAAGATTTGCTGGAACCATATGACATGCAGCAACAGGCTACTTCATAAATATTTTAACCAAACATTAAAACACCCCAGAAATTTCTAGAACTAGTCATAACTAGTCAACTGACAGACAGAAATTCTCCACAGCAGATACATGGTGGATCTAAGGTTAGCACCTTACAATCTTACAACACAGGAAGAGATTGTTCAGCCCACGGCACCTTTGCAAGCTTTTTGAAAGATTAATCGAATTAGTCCCGTTGAACTGATCTTTTATCCATACATAGTAAACTCTCTCCGTTTGTAACTTTGATCCAATTCCCTTTCAAAAGATATGACTAAATGTGATTCTACAATCTTCTCAGGTCATTAACAACTCATAAGGTGGCACGGTGGCTTAGTTGTTAGCACTGCTGCCTCACAGCACCAGGGACCCAGGTTTGGTTCCACCCTCAGTACGTGCGGAGTTTGCACATTCTCCCTGTATCTGCATGTGTTTCTTCCGGGTGCTCTGGTTTGCTCCCACAGTCCAAAGATGTGCAGGCTAGGTGAATTGGCCATGCTAAATTGCCCACAGTGTCCATGGGATGTGTAGGTTAGGTGTGTTAGCCATGGGAAATGCAGGATTACAAGGATAGGGTAGAGGTGTAGGTCTAGGCAGGATGCTCTTTGGAGGGTCGCTGTGGACATATCGGGCCGAACGGCCTGTTTCCACATTGTAGGGATTCTACAAAATGCTTCTCACCAAATCCTCCTACATACCACCTCGTCAATGCCACTCCCCATGTCCCACAAGCACATCCCTTCCGCTGGCTCTTTTACCATTCTAAATTTTCCATACCTCCTCAAGTAAAGGAAAATGGAGTGACTGAATAGATATAAGCTAAAAAACAATTATTTAATATGGAAGTGAGGAAGGGTATAACAATCTGACTGCTCTAGTTTGGTTCACATGGAATTTGAAGTACCGTTTATTCCTTTGGGTAACTCCTGGACTGATTACCTACAAAACCCTGGGTAAGCTAATCATTTACTCATGGGATGTGGTCACTGTTGGCAAGGAACCCAACCTATCAAACTTATCCCTAATTGGCGTTGAGCAGGAAGTGGTGAGCTGTAGTCCAAGTAGGGTAGGTAGACCCTCGGCACTATTAGAAAGGGATTTCTACAGTTTGATTCAGTGAAAATGAAGAAACAATGGTATAGCTCCAAGGCCACTTGGTGTGTAATATGAGGAGAAATTTGCATATGGTGGTGTTCGCATGCATCTGCTGCACCTGGTTTTCCAGGAGGCAGAAGCCGCTGGTTTGGAAAGTGTTGATGTGAAATGTTGCAGTGCATCTTGTATATAGTACGCACAGCTTCTCCTGAGCATTAATGGTGGTAATGTGCCGAGCAAGTGGACAATCCATCCTCGATGGCATCAAGAATCTTAAGAGTTTCCAGAGTTGCATTTGTCCAGTCAAAGGCAGAAAGTTCCGTCACACTCCTAACTTGCAACTTGGTTGTGGACAGGCTTTTGGGAGCCAGGCTATTGCTACAGAATTCCAAGCCTCTGACCTGTCCCTGTCACCACATTATTTATGTGACTGGTCCAGTTCAGGTTCATAGTCAATGATAACACTCAGAATGTTCATATTACAGCAATAGTAATGCAATTGAATGTTAAAGAGAGGTGGTTAGATTCTCTCTTGTTGGAGATGGTCATTTCATGACACATGTGTGGTGTGAATGTTACTTGACACTTGTAAGTAATGTCAATGTGGCCTATCAGAATGTGTGAAAATCCTAACCTTCTGTTAAAATGTTCTCATTTAAACAGTCATTTTGTAAGCTTGCCTTTATTGGTGAGTGCATTGAGTTTAGGAGTTAGAAGGCCATGTTGTGGCTGTACAGAACATTGGTTAGGCCACTTTTGGCATACATTGTGCATTTCTGGTCTCCCTGCTATAGGAAGGATGTTGGAAAACTCAAAAGTGTTCAGAAAAGTTTGACAAGGGTGTTGCTGGGATTGGAGTGTTTAAGAAAAGGGAGAAGCTGCATAGGCTGGGGCCATTTTCCCTGGAGCGTCAGAGGCTGAGGGGTGACCTCCTAGAGGTCTCTAAAATCACGACAGGCATGGATACAGTAAATAGACAAGGTCTTTTTCCTGGGGTGGGGAGTCCAAAATTAAAGGTTTAAGGTGAGAGGGGTAAGATTTAAAAGGGGCAACTTTTTCATGAAGAGGGTGGTGCGTGTATGGAACGAGCTGCCAGAAGAAGTGGTGGAGGCTGGTACAATTACAACAGTTAAAAGGCATCTGGATAGGGATATGAATAGGAAGGGTTTTGAGGGATATGGCAAATGGAATGGGATGAGATTCATATTGGACATCTGGTTGGCATGGATGAGTTGGACAGAAAGGTCTGTTTCTGTGCTGTACGAATATGATGCTATGACTGTAAAGGAAGAATCTGCTCAATATTCGGGCAGTTTGAATCATAGAATCCTTACACTGCAGAAAGAGGCCATTCAGCCCGTCAAGTTTGCACCTACCCTCCAAACAGCATCTCACTCTATCCATGTAACCCGGCATTTACCATGACTAATCCACTTAGCCTGCATATCCCTGGACACCATGGGGTATTTGGAAAGGCCGATCCACCTAACCTGCACATCTTTGGACTGTTGGAGGAAACTGGGGCACCCGGAGGAACCCCGTGCAGAGAATGTGCAAACTCCACACAGATGGTCCCCCAAGGCTGGAATTAAACCCGGGTCCCTGGGCGCTGTGAGGCAGCAGTGCTAACCACTGTGCCGCCTTGCACAGATTGTCACTGTGATAAAAAGAAGATTAAGTAATATAACATAAGGAGGGGCCATAACTCCATTGTAAGTACTGCATTAATTAGTCCTTTCTAAACAAAAACAGGTAAATATTCGAGAGCTACTGATGTCACTAAAGTAAATCCTTTCCCCCTGACCTCCAATGGCAGCGCTACTGACATTCCCTCAACAGCTTGGGAAACAACATTGTCCAGGCCTTGACAGAAGCTGCCACATAAAGAGTACAGGTTGAATATCTGCAGGGAGATTCTCTTTATGACTGCAACTTCAATAGTAAGCCCCTAGAAATCCCAGAGAACTGGTGTCAACAAATTTACAGTGTTTGCCTGGGATTTCTAGAGATTTTGTGAATCTCCCACTGACATTATCTTTGGTGAAGAAAAACAACCGTTAATGGTTCCTGCTCCCGAGCCCCTGAAACATTTCTTAGTAAAGATGCTAATTCTTTGTTGCCTCACGACTCCAAGAATTGAAAAAGATTAATCTCCAGGACATTGCTACATGCAAGAACTCAGGACAATAACAGAAACGTGAAATTAAACCGTGTATATTTTTCAGTTTCATTTTTTGATTAAGTAAGTATTAAAGGCAGGAAAACATAAAATGAAAAAAACAACAAATTGCAAATGTTGGAAATTAGAAACGATAATGGAAGTTGCTGGAAAAGCTCAGTAGATCTGGCACCATTTGTGGACAGAAAGCAGAGTGAATGTTTTGGGTCCAGTGACCCTTCTTCAGGACAGATTTTAGCTATGAGAATGTTGGTATATACACTGAAGATGGGGTGGGGGGGGGGTAGGGAAAGAGTAAACAATAGGTGGATGGGGGTCTACCTCCTCGAACCACTGCAGTCACATGCTGTACATAGACCCACAATGCCATGAAGGAGGGAGTACCAGAATTTTGACTCAAAAGCACTGAAGGAACTGTGATATGTTTTCAAGTCAGGATGGCAAGTGGCTTGGAGTTGAACTTGCAGGTTTTGGTGTTCCCATCTATTAGCTGCCTTTAGATAGTAGTGATCATGGGTTTGGAAGTTGTTGTCTGAGGGCCTTCATTGAAGCTCTGCAGTGTATCGTGTCAATGGTACACTCTGCTGCAACTGAGCTTCATATGTAGAGGCAGTCGATGCTTTTGTGGATGTGGTGCCAATCAAATGACCTGCTTTGACCTGGATGGTGTCAAACTCCGTGAGTATTGTTGGGGCTGAACACCTGCATGCAACTGGATAGTATTCCATCAAACTCCTGACTTGTGCCTTGGAGATAGGTGGACAGGCTCTGGGGAGTCCAGAGTGAGTTACTGTAGGATTCGCAGCTACTGACTTGCTCTTGTAGCCCCACTCCTGCACCTCCAAATTCTCTTCCAGGTCACCTACAACAGTCTCACTTGGATACATATCATGCTGCTCTTCAATCAGGTACGGATCAATATTCGAGCATTGCTGAACACCACTGCAGGAGGATCATCACCACCAGGAGTGTGGTGGTTTCCCTTCTCTGGGCAACTAAAGAGGGAAAAATGTGACCTTGCTTGTCTTGGTTATATCTCAAAACAGATTCAAAAATGTACCTTGGCTATCAGGAGCAAGCACGTTCTACCCAGCTAGCATCCACTAAACTCAGTTGGCAGATTGCTTGCCTCTGAGTCAGAAGGTATATGGGTTTGCACTGCACCCCAGTACTGAATCTAAGCAGACACTCTCACGCAGCAGTCCCTCGGTACTGAGGGCATACTGCTACATCAAAGTGTTGCACATCAGATGAGACATGAACCCACAATCCCCCGTTAAAGATCTCAGGGCAGTTTATAGAGAAAAAAACAAGGAATGCAGCTCTCCAGAGCATCTTGAATAACTAACTCCATCTACAGTAAAATTACCTGATCATTCATTTGTATGTTGTTAGCATGGTATTACAGGAAGTTAGCCAACATGACAACTATCTCCACATTTCAACATAATTAATTCTGTGTGAAAATGTGATAAGGCACTGTGTAAATTTTGCTTCCTTCCCTTAATGCTACATGCAGTGTATCATATTTATCTTTTGATGTATAGGGTATTGACCACCCACTTTTAATTTTAAAGAAGCTGCACAATAAATTGCACAGTTGCAAATTAGGATTAAAATTCAGTAAAGAATTGAGCAGAAACTTCTTCACCCAGTGCCTGGCTAGAATGTGGAACTTGTGAACACATTGAGTAGCTGAGTCAAACCGATAAGGGGAAGCTCAATACATATTTGAGACAGAGAAGGCTAAGGCTGATAGGATTCCCTGAACGGGTCTGTTTGGAAAGCAATACAAACACAGTGCAGTTGGACTGAATGGCCTAATCTTATGTTACAATTTTTAAGCAATTTTTCACTTTGTTATGCAACTTTGCTCTCTTAAAAAAAAAGCTTGATGTGTTGCTGCATCAGACTGGTTAAGGCCACGATGTTAAAGTGAGCAGGAGAATAGGGTGCATGCATAACACCTCCAAATGACTGGGGTGTTTTATTTTAGAAAGGTTCCAACGATTTGAGTCAGGGCTTCAGTAAGAAACACATTGAGTAAAACTTGCCTCTGCTTCAACATAAGCAACGGAAATTCACACTCTTGAGTAATTTTAAGAATAGCAAAGCCAGCATGGAAACCACAAAGTTTTAATAAAGACGTTTGCATTTGAAGGGTGTGAGAGTGTGCTCAGCATCGACTGAAAACCTCAATCCCACAGAAGCTTTCCATACACAAGCATACGTCTCACTAAGCCATGTGCTACCTTTAGTAATGTGGATCACTTGTCTTCCACTGTGTGTTTATTGTGCTTTTTTTGCCTATGGGGCTCACTCAGCTCATGATTGTGAAAGAAATTTTGAATCTTTCGATCTGATTTCAAAACTGGCCAGGGAATGGAGTTGGAAAGGAATACTGACGTAGGAAATGGCCCATATGCTCAGTTTTCCAGCTTATGTTACCAAAGCACATAAAGCTCTTGTCTCTTTTTGATTGGAGGTTCCCTGTCTGCTGTACTGGGTAAGGGCAAACAGGCAACATGTACCCAAGCCTGTAGCTGGCAATGGGGCCTTTTACTAAAGGCCTCCTTGAGTTCCTTGCAGTGATGTTGGTTTGACCTGAAATAACCTTTGCTACTGCCGGATGCACTCAGGAAAACCAGCGCCAGAAAACACTTACATCAGAAACATTTGCACCTTACTTACCTCTGAACATGAAGCTGGGAAGAGGTCACGTCAAACTGTCACTCCTGGCCTAGAGATTCCCGACCCCAACTAATTGATACTGGTCAGTTTGTGAAGGGAATCCTATAATGGACTCTGTTAGCTTTTTGACCTCTTCAACTCAGATTTTGATTACAGCAAAACAGGAAGAAAGTGATTGCATTTGAAAGGGCACAGAGGATGCTTGCAAGGATGTTGACAGGACTGGAAAAATTTAATCATGAGGGACGTTTGAATAGACCAGGGCTGTTTTCTTTGGAACTCAGGAAGCTGAAGGAGATCTAAGTACAACAAATAAAATTGAGTTGCTAGATAGCATGCATAGGAGGCCATTTCTTCCCCTTGTTTGAGGGATCTGAAATCAGGAGACACAGATTGAGGGTAGGAGATTTTAAGGAGGTTTGTTTACACAGAGGGTGGTGGGGTTCTTGAACTCGCTGCTTGATAAGCTGAACAAGACAAAGCCTTGTGACATTTACAATGTTTATTTGCAAATGCATTTGACATACCATAACCTACAAGCCAAGAGCTGGAAACTCTGCCGAGTACCACTTATCAGCTGACACTGTCATAATTGGCGAAATGTCCTCCTGTGCTGTAAGGTTCCACGCTTCTATGATTGCAATCACTCTTAGTCACAGCCTGATCTCAGGGTGCAAACCTAGCCTGGATTTGAAACAGTGTGAATTTAATGCATTTGCATAAAACCAAAATGGTCATTAATGATGCAGGATGTGAAATGAATTTGTCCCGTGGCTTTGCAAACTTCGTATCTTCACCGAGGAAAAGAAAAATTCATTCCCTCTGTAAGAACAGGGAAATATTCCACTGGAAATGTTGACATTGGGATTGAAGCTTTGGGACAGGAGGAACTTCAGTCTTCAGCAAACTGTGACAACTGACCCAAAGCGACCTGCTGCTCAATTCCGAAAGTGAAAGTGGGCTATACATCAGAAAATTCAAACTCCTTTCTGGGGAGATTTTAAAAAAAAACACAAGAAACGTTATACACTTACTAGTCATTTCTTTGCATTCCACATTTACAAGAAAATGCGTGGTTATATTGAAAACGTTAATTAAAATAGCATGCATGAGCCCCAGTCATTTCAAAAGCAGCCATTGAAATCCTTTTCAAGTGTTGTCATCATTGCAAATGTAGGAAACACAGCAGCTAATTTGTGCACAGCAGCATCTCACAAACAGCAATATGATAATCCTGCTTGCATGAAGTTGATTGAGAGGTTGACTAGTACACAAAGGGTATTTCCCTTGGTCTTGTTTGACACAGTGCCATGGGATCTTTAACAGCTACCTAGGAGGGCAGACAAAGGACATTTCATCCAAAACACAATGTCCCCTGCAAGTGCAGCACCCTGCAACTCACTGGAGTGTATGCCTTGGTTTTTGTGTGATAGTCCTAGGATGGATTTCAACCGAGAAGCATCTGAATTTGTGGCAAATGTGTTACCAAAAGGTCGTTGCTGAATAATAGTCTGTCGAGAGAAATTGATGTCCTCCTGTAGAGGCATGTTCCTGGAGTCCCCCAGAGATAGTAAGGACTGCCGATGCTGGAGTCATAGATAACACAGTGTAGAGCTGGATGAACACAGCAGGCCAGGCAGCATCAGAGGAGCAGGAAAGTTGACGTTTCAGGTCAGGAACCTTGTTCAGAAATCGGGGGCTTTGCAGTGGGGTTATAACTCACTCAGAGATAGTAAGAACTGCCGACGCTGGAGTCAGAGATAACACAGTGTGGAGCTGGAGGAACACAGCAGGTCAGGTAGCATCAGAGGAGCAGGAAAGCTGACGTTTCGGGTCGGGACTCTTCAGAAATCAGTTCCTGTTGGATAGGGTGGTGCACAGGCAGGACTCCCTCTTTCCCCAGGACCAATACTAGAGGCCATGATATGACCATGCCAGCCTGCTCTGAGGTTGCCAAATGGTGAGAGTAGTCTCAGTCACCTAGAGGAATGCCCAGCTCTGCACCCACCACCCACTAAGGCTCATACTCTACCACTCTTGCTGACACATGCGGCATTTTCCCCACTCATCCTCACCCACCCTAAACCTTGACACCACTAACCCTGCATGCCCTCTGTGCTGCCTGCTCGCTTGGTGGAGATACCTAGCCACCTGCACCAATGATAATAGCTGTGCCAGCCACTTTCCACACCCCGAGTCCTGAACTTCTCTTATTCCATGAGCAAAGAAGCCTAGATTAGGGCAGAGAGTCTGGAAGGGTGGTGTGTTGCCTATTAGATGGCACTTCATTCCTTATGAGGAGAGGACCCTGACTCTGACTACTCGGAGCTAGGGCTGGACTGGTATTGGATACTTCCCTTGACTCACTGTGCTGGCAATGCTTGAGTGAAGACTATTCCACTTGATTGCACTGAGGCCTGCTGACAACTATGGCAAGCTTCCTGGTTTACATGCCACAGCAAAGCAGCACAATATAAGACTGGTATCTCTGGTTGAGGAAGCAATGTGCAACAAGGCTGGGCAAGGTAGGAACACTTAGATCGTCCAGGTAGGCTCAGATTGAATGAGTGAGTCAGTGCCAAGATAGCAAGTGAAGAACCAAGAAGTGTAGCCTGGTCTGGCCCAAGAGCTGGGTGCATGTCCCTGAGCACACAGTGTCCTTGCTGCGGCATTGCAATGAAAGTTACTGTTCCAGTCTTGAAGTGTGAGAGCGTCCTGTAAGTGGATCCAAGATGTGCCATGAGGGTTCCTAGAGGTTGGCATATGTCTGATGCCACTGCCAGTGAATGCGCAGTGTGCGTAGCTGTTGCCCTTAGAGAGTGCCCTGAGATATTGATGCCTAGTGTCCGGGTAAAAATCTTTTGGAACAAGCAGTGAGTTAAACCTGCCCAGAACCCAAAACAGAAAGAGAAATTGCTGCAGAAACTCAACATGTCTGGCAGCATCTGTGGAAAGAAAGCAGAGTTAATGTTTTGGGTCCAGTGACCATGGTTTTCATGTCTAGTTCCCCCGATGGCTAGTTTGCATGGCAGGTTCAGTAAGATCGCAACCCATGGGGAGTTGAGGGTTAACAAGGTGTTAAGCAACAATGAGTGTCCCTTGGGAACTTACTTCCTGGTGAGAATCTCGTTACACTTCACTGCTCAGACCTTTGACTACAGGAGTTGGGACATCATGTTGAGGTTGTACAGAAAGTTGATGAGGCCTCTCCTGGTGTACTGTGTGGAGATCTGGTTGCCCTGTTATAAGAAGGATATTATTAAATGGGAGAGGGTTCTGAATGGTTTACCTGCATGTTGCCAGGAATGAAGGGTTTGAGATATAAAAATAGATTGGGAAGAATGAGGTTTTTTTCACTGGAGCTAGAAGGTTGAGGTGTGACCTTATTGTTGTTTATAAAACCATGTGGAGCGTAGGTAAGGTGAATGACAAGGGTCTTTTCCATAGGGTGGGGGAGGTCAAACTAGGGGGCATATTTTTTAGGTGAGTGGAGAAAGATTTAAGCATGGGGCAACTTTTTTACACAGAGAGTGGTTTGTGTATGAACTACCGGAGAGAGAGATGGGTGCAGGTACAGTTATAACATTTAGAAAACATTTGGATAAGTTCATGAATAGAAAAGGTATGGAGGGATATAGGTCAATTGCAGACACGTAGGAACACTGTCAGCATGGACTGGTTGGGCCGAAGGGCCTGTTTCCATGCTGTCCAACTCTATGACTCTTAGCTGCTTGAGAAAAGTGAACAAGATGTGGCAAGATGACTTGATGTCGAGATGGGTCTTGCTCAATGTCTTGTCCGAATATCTTGTTCATCTCGCTATAGCGCTCATCATTCAGAGCTGGACAAGTCTCCACTCAAATTGTTAGTGAGACTCACAGTAATGCGGTCAGATTTAATGCCCCTACTCATCCTCAATGTTGGATTCTGTGACCTCTCACTTTCTGACCTCAGTTCAAATTGGATATGGCCATGTTGGTGGGAGAGTTGAATTGGGAAAAGGAGATCTCAGGTTTAAATCTACCACTTGACCCAAACCACCCCCTTTTTTAAAAATCAAAATTCCTCTCCTTAGTGTCTGATGTGACCAGATCGTCAAATGTGAAATCAATTTTCACTTAAATCTCCCAGTCACAAACTTTCATTTATAGACTTCTCCTTGTTGGAACAAGATTATTACAGGGAACAGTGCACATAATAGAATGAAGTTAACAAAAAGACCAGGAGATTCAAAATGCACAAAAGACTTTGCATGGTTAGTGCATTTGATGGAAGGACAGGACAGTTAAATAGGTAGAGGTGGATGATAGATACAGTAATTTAAAAATGTGGTAAATCAAGGTAAAGGTAAAATGCACTGTAGTCTGGTGAGGGACACTTTGGGGTCTGTAAGGGGGAAGTAATTTGAAATGCATTGCCTTGATCCCCCTCACTATGCGGCTAGCCTGTTACTCACTTCAGCTTGTGTGTTGTCCTATCCTTAAACACCAACCATCCGCCTACACATTGACGTTGAGCTCATTTCAATAAATGATAAAAGTCAGGCAGCTAACACAGCCTCAAAGTGCAACAACTGATCAGTGTCAGGGCAGTGCATCCTCCTGATGTCTCTCGCCAGGCTCCAAAATTACAACTTAAGATGTGCCAAAAGACAGAAAGAACAAATAATTGGCATTCAAACAGTGAATGCTGAGAAGATACGATAACTGACAGGGAGAAGGAAGTCTGTCAACATTTCATTTCCAGCTTGAGACACTGGCGGAGTTGGCTTTGCTCAGTTTTTAGCACTCCCATCTCTGAGTTAGGAGCTAGCTGTGGTTTCTGAGGCCCAGATATCACTATCGAGGCTGACACTCCAGTGCTGAGGGAATGATGCATCATCAGAGGTGTCAACCTTCCCATAGGGAACTTGCTTGAAGCCTGATCTAGCTGTTTGGTTGGAATGAATGGGAAGATGTTAAGCTGCAAATCTTGGAGGATGGGATTAGTTGGGCCTTGCTCATGTAAATCTATTATTCACTTTCAGAAGCTGAGAAATCTGCCACAAGTTCCCAGTCACTGACAGCTGAAGGTTCAATTTCTGGAAGTCTGTAGTATTTAGATTTCTTCTATTTCATTTACAAAGTTTCATTTTTATACGTGGAGTCTTAAAATGTCTCCAGATACTTGAAGGGAAATTCCCAATGCCAGGCCTCTATGTAGAACACACTTCTCCAACTAGTTCCTGTTACTACTTCATTTATGACTTCACCTCAGAGATTATAATAAATTTGAAAGCTGCTATTTTCCAATTATAAAAAGCCATGCTGGACAATTTATTCAACTTAGTGCATCATTGAAATACAGGGAATGTACAGTACACAAACAGGCCATTCAGCCTGATAGTTGATGCTAAAACCTACGCTCCATACACGCCTCCAATTGTCCCTCTTCATTGAAGCCCATCAACCTATACGTCTTTATTGTTTCCTTCCTTGTGTGTCGGTTAAGCTTCCATCTTGAATCAGTTATACTGCTCACCTTAACTAATCCCCATGGAATTCTGAGGAAGGGTCACCGGAACCAAAACGTTAACTATGATTTTTTTCTTCACAGGTGCTGCCAGACCTGCCGAGCTTCCAGCAACTTCTGTTTTTAATCCCCATGGTAGTAGGTTCAGGGCTGAGCTTGCTTGGCCTAAAGCACCCTACTCATTGAGAGCCTGCCAATATAATAGATTTGGCTA
>JAHRHZ010000288.1:2524457-2570108 GCA_024137785.1 Ginglymostoma cirratum
GTTCATCCAGCCCCAGGCTTGTTATCTCGGATTCTCCAGCATCTGCAGTACCTTTTATCTCAGATAACAGAGGCATGCAGGGCCTAATGGCCTCCCTCCACCTGGTTTCAATCTATGATTCGGTGACGTTCAATGTGAAGTAAAATTAGAAAAAAATTGATCTTCAAAACTGTAGATTTGTTAAAGTGCCTAAGAGAAATAAAAGTGAAACAGCCCCAGGGGCACCTAATGATAATAATATCAAAACCCTCAGGGAAGGAAAAAGAGGGACGGAACTATAGAATTAAACAGCATAAAAGGCCATTGTGTATGTGCCAGCTCTTGTAATTAACTGCCCAATTAGTCCCACTTCACTGCCCTTCCCCATAGACGTTCAAATTTTCTCCTTTTAAATATTTATTCAATTTCCTTTTGAACATTGCTATTGAATTTCACAACTTCTCCCCACAATGGTAATAGATTCTTCCCAGGTCACTTATGGTTCTTTTGTCAGTTGATTACCTTAGAATTGTGTCCTCTGGCGATTAACCATTTGGGAAGGCAAGAACCTAAGTGGGGGGCAAAACAAAAACAAAAATGTGGAATAATTTCTGGGGAGAGAAAAACACTCATTGATGCAGCAATCAAACTGTTGTGTAGGGATACTGACTCGATCCTGGCTGTATAGAAAAGAAGAGCAAAACTTATGTTGAAGATTGGGAACAAGGAGCCTTTAAAGAAGCCAATTACATTCACAGTGGATGAAAGGTAGCTCAGGGGAAGAGCTTATTAAAGTGGTTAAGATTTCAAGAAGGCTATTGGTAGACAGAACTCGCTTTACACAACTGCAAATCCCTGAATTAAGATGTGGGGGCACTCAAACTGGAATGAAAGAATGTGAAATGAGATTTAACAGCTTCATTACAGACTCGGTAGAATGACACTCCAGGTGACGAGGGCATGAAATTCAGGAGCGATCAGCTTATCTCTTTGTGTGAAAGAATGGAAATGTGATGAGGATAACAGTCAGTTAGGCCCAATCAGAAGGACTGCTTTCTTCTAACGCATTAATCGGATGTGGACATCATCGAATGAGCCAATATTCATCAGTCATCCCTAAATGCACTGGAACTGAGTGCCTTACTAGGCCACTTCAGAGGGTAATTAAGAGCCAACCATATTGCCATGGGTCCGGAGTCACCTGTAGCTCAGACCAGGTAACGTTGATTTTCTTCCTGAAAGGGCAATGGCAAATAAAGTGGGTTGTTTTGATGACAGTGGTTGCAATTAGTTTAGCTTTAAAGCTCCTGATTTTTACTGAATTTCAATTTCTCCACCTGACGAAGTGGGATTCAAACAAAACATTAGTCTGGGACTTTGGATTGCTAGTGCAGTGTCATTACCAATGGACTACTGCCCCTGCACATGCAGTGTTCTCTGGTTGGTGAGTATTACAATGCCCAAGGAAGCAGGGCTCTTTGTCACCGTTTCGGGTTGAATTAAAAGCCCAGCTCCATCGGTTACAATAGCCTAACAGGTATGGAGATGGTATTACACACCAGAGACTGGAAGTTCCAGTCCCACATTGTCAGTTAATGTAGTTTAATTCAGTAAACCTGATAACTCGTGGGCAGGCACAGGAATAATGAATTTGAAATGCCGGTTGCTGTAAAATCCCAACTGGTTTATGATGCCTTGATCTGTGTGTTTGGCTTTCAATGCCCTCAGGCTGACAAGGATAGGTAATAAATGCTGCTTTGATACTGTCTCACACACCTTAAAAATAAACTTAAATGAGGTATTGTGTGTTAATGCATGTCCCCAGCCAAGATAGTTTCCACATTTTAATCAAACCCAACACTTAGCTGTCACACTTCTGCCTGATGGGCGGAGATGGATAACACTCCAAATTAACTGTAGGATATCTTTGTTAGACAATATGAAAATAACCACAATCTTGGAAAAGCAGGTGTAGACACTTTGCAGGAAACTTAGCTGGAAGGACAGCATGATTGCTGTTCAAAATACAAATGCATGAGCAAGACTGGGGGAAAGTGATGGCCTAGTGGTATCATTGCTGGACTATTAATCCAGAGACCCAGATAATTTTCTGTGGACATGAGTTCAAATCCTGCCACAGCAGATGGTGAACTTTGTAGTCAATACAAATATGTGGAATTAAGAATCTAATGACAACCATAAATCCATTGTCAATTATCAGGAAAATCCCATTTGGTTCACTCATGTCCTTTAGGGAAGGAAACTGCCATCCTTACCTGGTCTGGCCTACATGTGACTCCAGATCCACAGCAATGTGGTGGACTTTGAACTGACTCGGGCAATAAATGCTGCCCGGCCAGCAACACCCTCATCCCGTGAATGAATAAAGGAAATAAAAGTAGTGGTAAACCTTACTGACAATTTTAGTGAATCTTCTGCTAATGAACAAAGTGTTGGTTAAATCAGTAAGCAGAATATTTTTCCATTTTCAGTATCTGGCCTCATTTATATTGCATCTTTCATATAGCTAACTGTCTTAAATTGCTTAACGTGAGGGAGGGAGTTCCAGAGCTTAAACCCTTGGCAGCTGAAGGCACAGCTACCAAAGTGGGAATAATGCGTATCAAGGATCTACAAATCCGAATCTTAGATAGAATTTTGGTTAGATGCAAGATAAAGCTTCTCCAAGGCAGATGAACATTTTCTGTAAGAGATCTGTGTGGCATCAATCAACTAAAGTGTCAATGGAAGCCAAATCCGGATAGCCTTGGCCCAAGTTCAACTGGTAGCTGACTATGACTGCCTGAGCACTTTATGTAGAGTGAGTAAACATTCAGTTTGGTTCTGGAGTTGAACACAGGTCTCAGAACAAAGAAATGCTGAGCAACGGCACTCTACACAGAAGGCAGGTATGATAGGGACATTTAAGGGATTTTTAGATAAACACTTGAATATGCAAGGAATGGAGGGATATGGACCAAGGACAGGCAGAAGGGATTAGTTTAATTTGGTGTCATGTTCGGCACAACATTGTGGGATGAATGGCCCGTTCTTGTGCTGTACTGTTCTATGTTCTAGGTAACCCGACTTCTCATTGAATTACACAGCTCAATATAAGGCCATTGGGCCCAGTCAGACCCAACTACTTCACATTTCCTCATTCGAGTCTTCCAGAACAATTTTCAATCCCCTTCTCCCTCATATGCTGATATAATTTCCCTTCGTTTGCCTCTATACCATTCACTTTTTGACTACTCCTGGAAGTGTTGAAGCCCACATGCGCACCAGTCTGTGGATAAAGAGGTTTCTCCTGAATTCTTTATATGACGTCTTGGTGACTATCTTAAATTGACGACCTCTAGTTTTACTCTTCCATTTGGCTGGAACTGCCTATCTCTACTCCCACATACCCTAATCAGCTTTGAAAGTAAAGGATATCTCAGGGAGATAAAGCTATGCCGGAAAATCGTTAGGAAAGGAAATTAGCTGTAAATGCTAAAAGCGAGATGAGTGACAGAATCCTAACCCTAATATTCTTAAATTGTCCATGGAAAATGGTCATGTATAATGCAAAGATGTTTGTCCTGGTTTTTGTTGTAGACTTCCCATCCAAAAATACGGAATAAATAAAGATGAGCTAGCTGTTGTATGCAGATCATTAATATTAATACAATTATTGTCTTGTAACTGATACAGTGATACACTTAAATGGGCATCATTGATCTATGACAGTGACCTTTGGTGACAAATCAGAAAGAGACAGCTGGTTGCTTGAAGATTTATCATGGGCAAGTACTGAATCTTAAGGTTATCTCATGCCAAATATATGGCTGTGTGTGGATTCTGAGAGACTCATTGTATAGACAAGCTAAATGTGAAAAGGTCTCTTCAGGACCAAAAGCTTACACTTTTCTTCTAGCAGTTCCTTGACAAACCTGACGGCAGAATTCAATGCTGCCTCCATTGGTAGCACTCTTTATCTGAGATAGAGGTTTTACGGAAACAATAACATGGCACTTACAGCAGGAGTAGGCTATTTGATTTGATTTATTATTGTCACATATACCCAAATACAGTGAAAAGTTTTGTTTTGCATGCAGTCCAGGCAGATCATACCATACAAAGTGCATTAGGGTAATAGAACGGAGCAAGGAATACAATGTTATGGCCACAGAGGATGTGCACAAAGAGTGAGATCAACATTAAAATTTGAGAGGTCCACTCAAAACAGCAGGGAAGAAGCTGTTCTTGAATCTGTTGGTACGTGTGTTTAAGCTTCTACGTTTTCTACCCGACGGAAGAGATTGTAGAGATGATGACTGGGGTGGGAGGGGTCTGTGATGATGTTGGCTGTCTTCCTGAGGCAGCGAGAAGTATAGATAGAATCAATGGATGGAAGGTTGGCTTGTGTGATGGACTGGGCTGTGTCCACAACTCTCTGTACTTTCTAAAAATCCTGGGTGGAGAAGTTGCCATACCAAGCCATAATGCATCCAGGTAGTATGCTCTCAGTCTGCTCCATCATTTAATGAGATCATGGCCTGTCTGGCCATGTTCTTATCTCCACATTCCTGTCTGCACCCCATGACCCTTGACTCCTTTGACTATCAAAAAGCTGTCTAACTCAACCTTGAATAAATTTAAAGACCATCATCCTCTTGGGAAGAGAATTCCAGTGAGTTTTAAACTTCTGAGAGAAAAATAAATTTCCCTTTTTTTTTGTCTTAATCTGATGTTAATGCCCCCAGTTCTAGCTTGCACCCGACCAAGCCTCCCAATATCTATCCTATCTGGCCCTCTGCAACCTTAAGTGTTTTAATAAGATCAATTCTCCTGTGTAGACCTAAGCCTTTGAACCTTTCTTCTTAAAATAACCCTCTCATCCTAGGAATGAGTGGAGTGAATTTTCACTGAATTGTTTGAAATGCAATTATATCTTTTGATGAAATAAGAACACTAAAGCTGAACACAGTGATCCAGATGTGATCTAGCCAATGCTCTATACAGCTGAAGTAATAATTCACCACTTTTATATCCCGTTCCCCAAATAATAATGTCACTTGATATGAAGCATTGTTTAATAAAACTCACATGAAGCGTCTTAGGATGCTTTGTTGCATCAGAAGTGCTAGGTAAATACAAGTAGCTGTGCATCAATGTAAATGTAGAAATGGTTTACAATAACATTTCAGGGATGAGAAATACCTGCTTTGAAGATAGTTTGGAGAAATTTGAACTGTTTTGTATGATGAGAAGGCTAAGAGAGGACTTGATTGAGGCTTTCAAAATCATGAGAGGTCTAGTTAGATTAGAGAAAGAGAAAATGCTCCTGCCTCTAAAAGGATCAAGAACAAAAGAGCGCAGATTTAAAGTGATTTGCAGGAGAAGTAACAATGTGGAAAAGAAAAGCAGCAGAAGGTCCAAGTTTGAAATGCACTGCCTCGAAGTGTGGTGGAAATCGAAGAAAAGGAAATTAAATGATTAATTAAATTGACATAATGCGCAGGGTTATGGAGAAAGGGCATGGGAATGGCACTATCCAGGTTTCTATTCTGAGAGCTGGTACAGATACTATGGGCTGAATGGCCTTCATCTGTGTTGTAATAATTCTGTGATTCTGTGAATTCTAGCAAGATTCACCTTTTTCCCTTTTCTCAGGAAAGAGGTTTCTTTTGAATTTTACACGATAGTTTACATGATAACTTACAATACGGCTCTGAGTTCTGGTCTTGGAGCCAAGTTAATATATTTCCATTCAACCCAATTTCATTGCCAACTCTGGAAGAACAGAAAAGCAGTTATTACCGTCAGGCACCGGTCATCTGCCACCTGTTGTAGGTCTGCTGTCAGACTCAGTGATACAGCATTCTTAAAAAAATGTAAAAATTTAATGAATTCATAGAATGTAAACATCTCGCTGAAAGTCTAATTGTGCTTGAGAAAGCAGTGGATAGCTACCATTGGGAATCATTGCTGTTCATACGTCAGAATACACCCAGATTGCTGTTAGGGAGAGAATTCCAGGATTTTAACCTGGAAACAATGACACAATAACATTTAGATTTCCAAATCAGGATGGTTTGTGACTCAGTAAAGAATGTGGAGGTGATGGTGGTTAAAAGGACAATGTGGTTACTCCATCAGTGAATCACCAGTATCAGTGGGAGTAACCTCTATAATTCGGCATCAGAGACACGGGTAAGTTTCGGTTTAGTGAGGGTGGATGTTGGAAGGCTGGCCAAGCAATTTCTTTACTCACTCATGGGAATTGGGCATTGCTGATTGAGCCATAATTTATTGCCCAACCTAGTTGCCCCTGAGAAGATGGTAGTTAACTGCCTTATTCAAATGTTGCTATCGGTAGACCCACAATGCTGTTAGGGAAGGAATTCCAGTATATTGGCTCAGTGACACAGAAAGAACAGCAATATATTTCAGGATGGTGAGTGGCTTGGAGGGGAACTTGTTAATAGTGGGGTTTCCGTGTCTGTATTGCCCTTGTTCTTCTAGATGTTAGCGATCGTGGCTTTGGAAGGTGCTGTCTGGTGACTTCTGTTGAAATTCCGTAGTGCATTTTGTAGACAGTATAAAAACTAAAAGAACTGCGGATACTGTAAATCAGAAACAAAAACCGAAACCTGAAATGTTAACTCTGATGTATTTTCTTCACAGATGTTGCCAGACCTGCTGAGTTTTTCCAACAACTTCTGTTTTTACTGTTGACAATATACATTGCTGCTACTGAGTGTTGGTGGTGGAGAGCATGAACCTTTGTAGATGCGGTTGTTTGGGTCACATATAGACAGGGGGTTTAAGAAGGCCTTTAGCACGCTTGCCTTCATTGCTCAGTCCTTTGAGTATTGGTGTTGCGAAGACATGTTGAGGTTGTACAAGACATCGGTGAGGCCTTTTCTGGAATACAGTGTCCAGTTCTGGACGCCGAGAATAGGAAGGATATTATCAAGCTGGAGAAGGTTCAGAAGAGATTTATCAGGACGTTGCTGGGTATGGCAGGTATGAGTTATGAAGAAAGGCTTGATAGATTGGGACATTTTTCACTGCAGCATAGCAGGTTGAGTTAATGGTAGCTGTCAAGTCCCTCGGATGGGGGATTTCAAGAGTAGAAGACACATTTCTAGAGAAATTTAAAAAGGACATGGGGGCAAATTTTTTTACACAGAGGGTGATTCGTACGTGGAATGAACTTCATGAGGAAGTGGTGGATGTGGCTACAATTGCAACATTCAAAAGATGTTTGGATAAGTACATGAACAGGACGAGTTTGGAGGGATATGGGCCAGGAGCAGGCAGGTGGGGCTAATTTAGTTTGGGGTTATTTTCAGCATGAGGTGGTTGGACTGAAGGGTCTGTTTCTGTGCTGTATGATGCTATGAATCGACGACTATGCAATCTTCAGGCAAGTAGGGAGTATTCAGTCACACATATTATGCTAGAACAGTTTAAGCTAGAATTAACAGGGGCATACGTGAAAATTTCAGCACCTCAATTAGGGAGGATTGGGGCTACGTCAGGCAAAGAGCATTGATTAAGGGAAAGTTAGCTAAGCATGTGAAGGAGGAAATTAAAAGATAAATGAGCTAGTGTAAATGAAGTCCAATAGAAGGAGGGTTTTGTGAAATAGTCTATTGCAAAGTTATGAAATCAAACAATATGATCTCTTGGCTGCTGTTTTCCTATTTTGTTGGAAGGTATTAATCCACTAACAGACACCACTTATCCACACTGAGCTCCAAGTGGTCTGGTTGTACCTGACAAGTCACAAGATGCAAACTGCAGGCTTGTCCAACAGGCCACTGCTGAGGGGTATGAGGTGACTGCCAACCCCCTGTTCAAAACACAGCCATGGAAAACGAGAAGACATTGCAAGGAACTGCTCCTTTGATCAGAGGCCGTTACCCTCCTGCCTTTGGTTGTAAAAGGCTCAATAGCGAGAGAAACAGTCTGCAACAGGGGGCAGCTTTGAGCAGAACAATGTGAGTGATTTTGTTCAACCCAAGGCCTGGAACCACAGGCACCACTCAACAGGATGGGGTCTTGGGAGGCTTTCAGTTAGATACCAGCTTTGGGAGGAGGGAACTGACAGAAGGGAGGAGGGAGGTAGGAGACAGTAAGATTTTATTAAGACGGTATGGAGCTGGAGAAGCACAGCCGGCCAGGCAGCATCAGAGGAGCTCCTCTGGCCTGCTGTGCTTTTCCAGCTCCACACTGCGTTATCTCTGAGTCCAGCTTCTGCAGTTCTTGCTAGCTCAAAGAAGATTTTATGAGTTGGCTCTACTCTTGGCACTTTCTCATGGTCATTGTCATTAGACTCAATTTATTGCTTTGGAAGTTTTTTTGAAGTTCATGTGTGGGAGGTAGTGAGAATCTGGCCATTGGAGGATGGGGAACTGTGTGGCATTGGGGAAGGGGAGCAGATAAGAATATGGACATTGTTCAGGGCAGGGGAGAGTCATAGACACATACAGACACAGAGCTGTACAGCGCAGACACATACCCTTTGGTCCAACTCGTCCTTGCTGACCAAATATCCTGAATTAATCTAGTCGCATTTGCCAGCATTTGGCCCACATCCCTCTAAACCCTTCCTGTTTTATAGTGGTTAGAGTCTGGCCATTGGAGGAGGGGGAGGGGGAGACAGAGCAGTCATGAGGTGTGGTGGATCAACAACAGCACAGCCAAGCAAAGCTGGAAGGTTGGACTGGTGGGAGATAGCGCTTACTGTTACCTTTCAGAACCATCCTGTCATGTGAGTGAATGCGTGATGACCAACATGGGTTTTGGTTGGGAGTGTGGATGAATGAAAGAGTGACTGATTGAGAGGTTTTGAGGGGAACGATGAGTGGATAGGGAGCTTGTGGTGGATATGTGACGTAGGACCTAGTAGGTATGTGAGTGAGACTGAGTCTTCCATTCTCCCACCTATTCTTACCTTCCTTCTCTCCCTGTAAAACAGCATTATCCACAAAGCAGGCTGAGAGAGGAGAAAAACTAGGCTGAAAAGCAAGTACCTTGAACCACCAATTTCATGTGAATTCTGCTGAAGTCAGCTTAGATTGTGACTCACAAGAGGCGAACTAAGGTCAGTGTTAGTTCAACCTAATCCTTAGGTTGACCTCTGTCTCCTTTCCTGGTGAACAGGGTCTTGGAGCCTAGTTTGGACCTCTGAAGTTTTGCTTCTTAACTGAAAAAGTAAAGATTTTATTATGAGGGTATGGAGCTGGAGAAGCACAGCAGGCCAGGCAGCATCAGAAGAGCTCCTTTGGCCTGCTGTGCTTCTCCAGCTCCATGCTATGTTATCTCTGACTCCAGAATCTGCAGTTCTTGCTATCTCAAAGAAGATTTTAGAGTTGGCTCTGCTCTTAGCACTTTCTCATGGTCATTTTCACTAGACTCAATTTACTGCTTTGGAAGTTTTTTGAAGTTCATGTTGTGGCAAACTTTATCTTTTGGAAATTTCCTCACTGGACGCACTGAGTGAGAGAAGTTTTGAAATGTGGCTCCCCATCTGAAAAGGTCAGACGGCTGTGCTATATCCTACTTATGTGACAGAATTGTTGTACATTACCCTGATGCATAGACATTTGGAAAGCAGCAACAAATTCATGCAGCAGATTTGACCAAGACGTTAGCCTGTGTTTAAAATTAAACGTGAGCTTTGTGCTGAGTGTTTTTAGCATTCAGTTATCTTTGCTGCAACCATTATGACATCTACAGTGACAGGGAGATTTGAGTAACTATTATCCTCCTTAGGTACAAAGATGGATCATATTGAGCTTGGAGGGGTCAGTGAAATAAGGTCAAACACAAAGTTAGTGCAGCCAAATGTCGAATAAGTTTGAAGTCCTTTATTTTATATATGTGGGTGTCTCATTCTGGCCATTGAGAGAAAGTTTGTGACATAACAACAGAGTGTGGAAATTTAGCTTCTCATTGGCATTCAGCAGAATTTGAGAACTTAGCCATTCATCTACAGTTGTGGCTTAAGTGCCTGGCATCAAACTAGCTGACACAAACTTAAATTTATGTTCAAAATGTTTCATGTTAAACACTGAGTATGTGTGATACTTGAATGGAACAAGACCAATCAAAACTGTGGAGTGTTTGCAAATGTAATCCACTTTCTACAGCTCTCAAGAAACACAACTGTAGATATCTCTAATTCAATGCGCATTGCAGGATATGCTTACCAAACTCAATCACACTGATGCTTCATGACAGCTGTTCTTCTGGCCCTTATGGCCCTTATCATTGATTCTTAGGCACGTTTTCTCATGTCTTTTGAACAAACATCATGCTGTATGTAGGACAGATGCACAGCCCCAATTGACTGATTAAATGATTAATATGGATGGACGCGCTATTCATCTGTATGAACGCATGTTCCAGTTCCCCATACTCATTTACTTCCCCATCACTTCTCAGGTGTTTGTTCACATCTCACTCCTTGTTTTAGTTTCACCTTCCTTATCGTCTCTATTATATTCTCTATTAATTCACATTCCACATTTTTTTCTGTCTACCATCACTTTTTTCATCCTTTACTCTTTCATTTAACTTCTTTTCTTCCCTGTTTTTCTCTCTCTTTCTAGCTTCCTCTTTCACACATTCCACCACCTTTGTTATCATCTTACCCAAGCAATCTAAAGGAAAGACGGACAGTAAAAATGAAACAGGGGAATGGGGGAAGCAGTTGGTGAAAGGTGAGAGCTCAACTCTTCACAGTGCCAGTGGATTACAGTCAACAAAGTGTCTTGAATTTGTGGAATTTACTGTCCCAGATTGCAGTGGATGTTGGGACACTGAACTAAGGAGGAAATAGGCAAGGTTTTAATTAGTAATGGGTTGAAGAATTATAGGGAGTTGGCAGGAAAGTGGAGCTGAGGCCAAGATAACAAGCATGGGGCTGGATGAACACAGCAGGTCAAGCAGCATCATAGGAGCAGGAAAACTTGACGTTTCGGGCCTAAACCCTTCATCAGAAATGGGGGAGGGGAAGAGGGTTCTGAAATAAATAGGGAGAGAGGGGGAGGCGGATAGAGGATGGATAGAGGAGAGGATAGGTGGAGAGGAGGCAGACAAGTTGAAGAGGCGGGGATGGAGCCAGTAAAGGTGAGTGTAGGTCGGGGGGTAGGGAGGAGATAGGTCAGTCCAGGGAGGACGGACAGGTCAAGGGGGCGGGATGATGTTAGTAGATAGGAGATGGGGGTGTGGCTTGGGGTGAGAGGAAAAACAGGTTAGGGAGGTGGAGATGAGCTGGGCTGGTTTTGGGATGCGGTTGGGGGAGGGGAGATTTTGAAGCTTGTGAAATCCACATTGATGCCATTGGGCTGCAGGGTTCCCAGGCTGAATATGATTTGCTGTTGACTTCAGCCATGATCGTATTAAATGGAAGAGCAGACTCAAGGGATGAATTGGTTACTTCTTCTCCTAGTTATTACAGTTTTATCAAGCGATTATTATCAACCGATGACTGCTCTCAATTGCTAAATCTTCTTCACTTGCTTCTCATTAACTCCCAATGTGACAGTCTACCTGCTCTTCAACCTCAGAGATGTTTCGGATCAGGAACCTTCTTCTTCCCAACTCGAAACGGCAGCTTTCCTGCTCCTCTGATGCTGCCTGGCCTGTTGTGTTCCTCTAGCTCCACACTGTGTTATCTCTGACTCCAGCATCAGCAGTTCTTACTATCTCTGCTCTTTATTCTCGCCTGTGTCCTTACTCATTTCTCCTATAAACCGTACTTTCCTAGAATGCTAAGTCCTCTGGTAATCAACCAATAGAAACTATGGTTTCCCCCTATTTGAGAGGAAGACATAACATGTTAGAAACACTCACCCATGGAGAGAAGTGGCCTCATAGTAATGATGCTGGGCTGGCCATCTAGAGGTTTTTGGCTGAGACAAGGGTTCCAAACCCACCATAGTAGTGGGTAGAAATTAAATCCATTGACAAATATGGGGTGCAAAGTATCCTCAGTAACAGAGACCATTGAAACTATCATCAATAGTTACAAAGGTTCACTTATGTCCTTTAGGGACGGAAATCTGCTGTCCTTATGGGGTCTGGCTGAAATGTTGCCCTAAGCCGACAGCAATATGGTTGACTCTCAACTACCCTCTGAATAGGCTGGGTGTGCCTCACTATTCATAGGCAATTAGGGATGGGAAATAAATGCTGGCTTTTCCTCACGACCCACACACCATGGATTATATTAAATGAAAACAAAGTTAATATTTCCGGTCCCAGTGACCCTTCCTCCATCTTATCCATTCTACCAAATTTCCACTATCTTGACGAAATTTCCTGTTAGCCTTGTCTGTTCAAAGGAGAACAATCCAAGAGTCTGCGACCAATTCAGCCACTAACTTGAAGTCCCTTATCCTTTGTATAATTCCACTGTACCTTCTCCAAGATCTTGGCTGTCTTACTAAAGTGGGTTGCCCAGAAATGGATGCTTTGGATATGACTGAAAGCACTTTTAGTAAATGCACTGCCAAGAGCTTGACTCATTTCACATGTTTATCTGTAATGTGCTCTGAAGATCGACACCAGAGATGTGGATCATACAACACTCATTTTGTCTGAATCCTGTCACTGCACATGTGCCACATTGAGGAAGGTCAGGACACTCATGACAGTGGAGACTGCTACATTCTTAAAAACATGTTCAACATTTTCACTAATGGATTCTTGTCCCAAAAGAGACATATGCATAAGACCTAATTAAATCTTTTCGAAAGAATGTGGAAATGACCTTATTCTGAACCACCAACAATTTTGCCCTTTGCTGCCAAGAACATTTTAAATGAATTGCCTCAATTCTTGTTTTTTTTTGCTGGTTCTGTTTTGTTATCATTGTAGCTATTAGCGGAAAGAATTTTTGAAAAAAAAAATCAACTTACAAAGTGCCTTAACAAATAAGGGAAACATTTGCTGAAGAAAGAAGTGGGACCAATTAGGTATTTCACTCAATGGGCAAGCACAGAATGATGGGCTAAAGGGCTTCTTTCTGAACTCTATGATGACATGATTCTATAAAAAGCAAATATAAGATATCACTTGCCATATTGTTAACTGTAATTGAAGATGAAAGCTACTTGAAAAACCTAATCACTTACTAATGTATAAACAGTTGAATTGAGGTCCATAGTTCCCCAAAAGTGGCAACAGCAAGTGGGCAAGGTGGTCAAGAAGACATACGGCATGCTTGCCTTCATCTATCAGGGCACAGAGTACAAAAATTGGCAAGTCATGTTGCAGCTGGACAGAACTTTAGGTAGGTCACATTTGGAATATTGTGTAAATTCTGGTTGCCACACTACCAGGAGGTTTTGGAGAAGGTACAGAAACAATTTTCCAGAATGTTACAAAAGCAGAAATTGCTGGAAAAGTTCAGCAGGTCTGGTAGCATCTATGGAGAAAAATCAGAATAAATCTTTCAGGTCAACTGTTTCAACCTGTCACTTGACCTGAAACGTTAACTCTGATTTCTCTCCACAGACACTTCCAGACCTGCTGAGCTTTTCCAGCAATTTCTGCTTTTGTTTCTAATTTACAGCATCCACAGTTCTTTCAGTTTTCCAGAATGTTATCTGGTTTGGAGGGTATTTGCCATAAGGAGAGATCGGACAAACTTACATTGTTTTTATTTGTCTGTCAAAGGATGAGTGGAGACCAGATAGAAGTTTACAAAATTATGAAAGGCATGGATAGAATGGATAGTCAGAGTCTTTTTCCCAAGGTAGAAGTGTAAGTTTAAAAGTGATGTGAGAGGGAGTTTTTTACTCAGAGGGTGGTAAGTGCCTGGAATGTGCTGCCAGAGGTGGTGGTGGAGGTAGATACAATATCAACATTTAAGAGGCGTCTTGACAGATACATGACTAGGCAGGGAATAGAGGGATACGGACAGCATAGAAGCAAACGGTTTCTAGTTTCGAAAGGCATCATATGTGGGTGCAGTCCTGGTGGACCGAAGGACATGTTTCTTCGCTGTCCTGCTCTTTGTTCTTTGAGTGCGTTACTCACCAGATTAATGGACTGATTCAGCTTGCTGCTGTGCCTCATAGGTATGGTCTGCTGGTGATGTCTTCTTTTTAAAAAAGATTTGGTCATTGCTATAAAGACCAATAGTTGTTATGTCATCCCTAATTACCCTTCAACTGTGAGCTCAATGGTCATTTCAACAGTCCATTAAGTGTCAAGCAAATGGATAGGTTTTGAGCAACAACTGATTAAATTTATGATGGTCACCAGTAGCAAGACAAGCTTTATGTTCCAGCTGCTTTGGTGAGGTTTGACCTCATACTCCTCAGAGCTTTAGCCAGATACACTGATTACTACACCAATGGCATTCATGCAAAGCCACTGTCATCCCCATTTTTTTTTCTGAAGATGGGTCTAGGCCCGAAACGTCAGCTTTCCTGCTCCTCTGACGCTGCTTGGCCTGCTGTGTTCATCCAGCTCTACACCTTGTTGTCTCATCATCCCCAGTGACTGGATTCTTTTCAGTGTGTACCGATGTGAAAGTTGGCACACTTTAATCAATGTAACGCAAAAGTTCACAAGAAAACTTTAAAATAGATTCAACTTGCCTCACGTTGGGATTGCATAAAGGGCTGCATGATGCAACAGTCCTCTACCTGCCGCATTTTGATGGAGAAATCGTGTTGGCTTTGTCAAGAGAAACTGCTGCAGTTTCTGCCATGATTTTGTTTTGCCATACTCAGACACTTCACTCCCAAATGGCTGTTTGTAAAACTACTTTTCTTCTCTGAGTAGATGTAACTGTGAATGTTCATTGAGTTGACATAGTAGGTTAAGGAAGATATTGTGGGTGGGTGGAAGTAGGTGATATGTTGGCATAGGGACATGGGGGATGTGGAGGTAGCGTTAGGTTGCATGGGTTCGTAAGGGTGGGCATGTGAGAACAGGTGGCAGTGAGAACTAAAGTCTTGAAGAATGTTTCATATTTTTTCACCTTTCAGAGAGGTAGGATAGGCCTTTGCATTTGGTCCCGGGACCCTTTAGATGGAAGTAAAGAACCCTTTGGAAGAATCCGGTACCATTCGGTACAGATAAGACACTGGTACATATGAGTGTTTTTTGCCATTATGGTCATGGTAAATAGACACTGTCAGTATGCCTCCTGAAGTGTACCCAATGGTGGATACCAGATCAGTTAGCTTGGAGACAGAAGGCAAATGGAGAGAGGTTGTGAGTTGGCATGTTGGCTTGGTGTTACAGGGGCCTATAAGGATGCATGGGGGCATAGGATGACACTGGAGTACTATGAGGGGCTATGGGAGCTGGATAGATAAAAATAGGGTAGCACAGGGCTTGAAGGGCAGTTGGTGATGGACATTGAGTGACACAGTGTCTGTAAAGGGTCATGGAGATGGGTAGATTGGCACAGGCAGGATGAGCAGCCAATGTAAGTGCAGGGTCAAGGTGACACTCATGGAGCTAGGGGAGTGTGTGGAGGTGAGGAAGGAATTTTATTGTTACACTTCAACCAGAAAGTCAGAGCTTTGTAACTGGCTCTCCTTCAGCCCACCTCTAAGTCTCATCCTGGATCACCTCATCCAACTCGCCAACTCAACAAGACCATCTGAGTTTCAGACAGACCCCATTTTATCTCTAACAAGGGCCTTAATCCTCACTCTAATGATTTCACATTCATTGAAGATGCAAAAATTCTTGTGAAGGGAAGATAAGGCCTATTTACAGCAATACTGACTCCAGAGAATACTGCAATCTTTGCCTGATCCTGTGCTCATATTATGGGCAGGGACTGGTCAATGCCAATAGATGGAATCTTTTCAGAAGCTGACCACTAGATAATGTCCAGAATACTGGCCTGGTGGTATTATCGTAGAATCAAAGAATCTCTACATTGTGGATGCATTGTGGATATTTTGCCCATGGATTCCACAGCAACCCTCCAAAGAGCATCCCACCCTGACCTACCCTAGCCCTGTAACCCTGCATTTCCTATGGTGAACCCATGTAGCCTGCATATCCCTGCATACTGTGAGCAATTTAACACAGCCAGTCCTCCTAATCTGCATGTTTTTAGACTGTTGGCGGAATCCAGAGGACTCAGAGAAAACTCACGCAGACTCAGGGAGAGTGTACAAACTCCACACAGACAGTCTCCCGAGGATGGAATCAAACATGAATCGCTTGTGCTGTGAGGCAGCAGTGCTAACCACTGGGCAGCACTAACCACTGGGCAGCACAGTGGCTCAGTGGTTAGCACTGCTGCCTCACAGTGCCAAGGGCCTGGGTTCAATTCCCTCTTGGGTGACTGTCTGTGTGGAGTTTGCACATTTTTCGTGGGTTTCCTCCCACAGTCCAAGGACGTGTGGGCTAGGTGGATTGGCTATGCTAAATTGGCTGTAGTGTTCAGGGATGTGTAGATTAGGTGTGTTTGGGGAATTGGTCTTGGGTGGGATGCAGTGAGTGTTGGTGTGGACTTGTTGGGCCGAAGGGCCTGTTTCCACACTATAGGGATTCTATGGATTAATACAACATGCTGCCCAAATCATTACACGTTAATCCAGAGATCCAGCAATATTCTGGGTACCTGGATTCAAATTCACCACATCCACCTTCCAATGACACTCTGTAAAACTTTAGTCCAATAAATATCTGGAATTAAGAATGTAATGATGACCATGGACCCACAGTTGATGGTTCGGAAAGGGTTCATTCATGGCGTTTAGTGAAGAAAACCTTTGTCCTTACCTGGTCTGACCTATTGGTGACAACAGACCCATCGCAATGTGGTTGGCTCCTAACCAACCCTTGGGCAATAAATACTGGCCTAGCCAGTAATGACGTTTTCCTGTGCTTGATTAAAAGAAAAATATTCCGTCCATCCCATTGTGGAAATGCAGATATTATCTGAGCACAGCTGAGGATCAAGCCTGGCATTTTTGCCTTCCATTTTTTAAAGGTTAGCAGAGTACAGCCAACCCTCTTCTCTCAATGTGATAGGTGGAGAGGATATTTGTTAGCAGAGAGGTAGCATCACTAGGATGGGACCAGAACCCCAGGTTCAAGCTCCCCACCAGGAGATGATGGCCACAGAAGGTGCCACATTGTGGAAGAATAAGTCGATCATCAATCTGTAAATGCTTCTGATCCACCTATGGTGTGTGGCAAGAGATGGAAAGTTTCCTGGTCAGTTAGAACTGTGTACTGCAACAGCCTCCGCATGTTAAAAAGATGACTTGCGCATTCTTGCTGTGACCAAGTCATCCTCGTCCTGAGGGACAACCAGATAATAAATTTCCCTTTGGTGTATTCACCTCAACATTCTCCAGGCACAGGGATAGAAGGCACATTGAGAGCGAAACATCATCTAGTTAGAATATCTGTCCACCATCTGATTGGTGAAGATGGATAAATGTTACAGGGTGTGGGGAATGGGGAGTAGTGCACTGCAGGAGGTACGCAGTCATGTGGTTAAACATCGCGGCCGGATTTGGCAACTCTAACCTCATCGAGTAGTCTAAAATAAAGTGATTCAGGCTGGCTTGGAAATGTAGGGTTACAGGGAAAGGGTAGGGGTTAGGTCTGGGTGGAAGAATCTTCAGAGGGCTGGTGTGAATTTATGGGCTGAATGGCCTGCTTACACACTGTGGGGATTCGATGATTCTAGGATGGGGAGGCTCTAACAACCCAAAGACATGAAACATTGGGGAGTTTTGTTAAAAAAAAGTATCTTAAGGGAAATTAAGTATGTCAAATTCCTAAAATATGATTGAAACAAATATTAAACTGCAGCATGCAAGTCTATGAGCCACGCATGGGAAAATGAGACTAGAGTAGGTAGATGCTAAAAACAAAAATTGCTGGAAAAACACAGCATCTGTGAAGAGAAAGCAGAATAAATGTTTTGGGTCCAGTGACCCTTCTTCAGAATTGTTGTTCTGGGTAGACAGATGTTTAATGATGGACTGAAGAGCCTCTTTCCATGTTGGAAAACTTCATGACTGTCTGTCTCTATAAATTAACAAGCAAATTAGGCAAAAATATGAGTGAAAGTATTGCAATTAAAATTATATAAATCCCATTTAAACTGGTAAAAAGTTTTACAATATAGCAAAGACATTTCCCCAATTATGTCCTCACCAGTCATCAAGCACAAATCTATTCTAATTCCATTTTCCAGCACTTGGCTCACAGTCTTGCACGCTGTGTCATTTCAAGTGCTCATCTAAATAGTTCTTTATTGTCTCGAGGATTCCTGCCTCTACCACCTATTTAAGCAGTGAGTTCCAGTGACACACCAAACTCTGGGCGAAACTTTGATTCCTCAAATACCCTTTAAACCTCCTGCTCCTTACCTTAAAACTGTTTTCCCCCAGTTATTGTCCCCTCTGTATTTAACAAGCAGTTCTTTTCACACATAAATAATTGTTTCCGGCAAGTTTAATCATCAACTTCCTGAGGATATGGTCCTCTGTATCAGTGGCCCATACAAGTGAGTTCCTCTGTGCATGTAGTCTGCAGAACCTAAGACAGGATAAAGCCTAACAATGCACTAAACTTGCATTTTTTCTAATTGTGCTTCTTGTCACAGCTTTTATTGGTTGAAATGTAAACGAAACCCCTGTGTTCTGCATTTAACAGAACACTTTTAAATTGATCAGCCTCTTTTCAAACACAGGGCATTTCAAGAAAAGGGACAAACATGTTTATTGCCAAAACAAAAATGCAATTCTACAGAAACAGAATGTGAAGAAAAAAGATATAGAAAGCCTGGAAACCTCAGCGGGTCACGGCAGCATCTGTGGAGAGGGAAACGACAAACATTTCAGTGCTGAAAAGGACAAAGAGGTTTTATTTTATTGAGTGAGTGTCAAGCAATAGTGTCTTTGTTTGCTAAATTTAAACAACACTGTCTGCAGACCAATGTGCAACATTATCAGTGTCTCTCCACAAACGCATAACGGGTTGACACTTAGTTCCCAGTGCTGAAGATTAGTTATTATGAGCCTCTGACTTGTCCTGAAACTGCTTAACAAAGAAAACAGCTTTTAAACAAGTGCAGACACAAGGCAAGGTGGGTGTCAGGGCAGCGGGACGTTTGTGTGAATTGGCTGTTAATCTCAAAATCTTCCATTTCTGATGAAAGGATCATTGATCTGATCTCTGTTTTGCTCTCTGCACATACATTCACTGCCAACTACTACCACATTTTGGGATGAAAGGTCCTCTCAGAGAAAGGTTCAATTTCAAAAAGAGCAGGAACGTATATCTAAAATGACATTTACGTGGGAATAAATCTGATATTTCTGACATACCTGTTTGCAGGCAGTTCTGGGCAATTTTGGTTGTTTTCGACAGCATCTGCACTTAGACACAACTTCATTAATTGTAAAGTGCTTTAATACATCTTAATGTGGTAAAAGGTGCTATATAAATGCAAGTAATTTCTCCTTTGAAATGAATGATTTAGTGCATGCGTTTGGAGTAGATTATTCACACCAAATAGGAATACATGGACGTCTATTGTCACACAATTAGTCAGGATGTGGGTATCACAATGTGCATCTCTTTTGTTTTGTAGGGAAAGTGGCAAACATAGTGCTACTTGTTGAGTTGCAAGAGAGCTACACACAACGTGTACTCACCCAATGGCCCTGCTGAATGGATGCACACCGCAGCAGGCTTCCCTTCATGTTTGTGCGAATTGAGCGGTATTAAAGCTGTCCACACCTCTTAAATGTGGGTTCTGTTCTAGCTGGAGATGTTGGTGAAACTGGTGACAGCACAGCACAAGAAGATTGAATAATGGCACAGCAGGAGAAACAGCTGGACATATGAGTGCAGGAGGCGGGCAGGAAGAGTCATGTCCTGCATCCACAAAAAGCCACAACGCTCTTTAGTCAGACTGAGTTGATGGTGGGATCTGTGGCCATCAATGCCAAAAATCCACTTCCAAAGATTTGGATGCTGCATCTTAAGGAGCTTAAAGACCTCACAGGAATGGTCAAGGTCAGTGAATGAACCTTCTCATGTCCCAAGGCTGTTTCGCCAGCAGCCTCACACTCTGCTTCAATGCACAAAACCTCTTCAGTTGATCTTTATCAATCACAAGTCACCTACAGCATTTGTGCATGTGTGCTTCACCTCACTCACACACAGAATGCGCTACTCCAAGCCTCACAGCCAAATCTCACAGCTTGCACGTGCTGCTCTCTTATTGCTGGCACATAACAAGAAGACATTGGCACCTAGTCAGCAGCAGAAGGGCACAGCAATCCTGATGATGGAAACAGGGTGTGAGTTCTCTCTCTCTTGGAGGTGGCATTGGGGAAATAATTGAGGGAGTGGACAGAAACTCACCATGTTCTCACTGCAGCACTAATTAGGCTCTGAGCGAGACTACTATTTCAGTGTGCCACCAAATAAAACCTCTCAGTGAGTGTTAAATTGATGGCTATTTACAAGCTTTAACTTGCCACACTGTGGCTATCTGTCTTCCTGGCAAGAGAAAAATGTAGCAACTCCTCCCACTTGGGAAACCAGGTCTATTTGCATGCTGGACTAGTGAGGAGGATGTCTAATCGCCCCAATCAGAAGTTTGGAGGAGAAGCAAAGAATCTGGGAGCCAAATTCCTTCCCTCGCCTCCAATACATACCCTGTAACCAAGTGCTTAAAAATTGTGTGAAAAGCTTTTGAATTCAGTTTGAAAGAGACCTGACTGAAGTCAATTGTAAGAATAGTATCTTTAAACAAAGAAATTTGTCCAGAGCCGTTAATGGAATAAGTTACCTCAGTGTAAGAGTTGTCGTTTGTGAAGGCTTCCAAAGCCAGGAGAGTTCAAAGCTGAGAAAGTCTATGCTCTCAGTTATGTGAGTGAAAGAAAAAGCTGCTCAAAATAACAAAATGAAAGCAGAAGCAAAGAAGTCCATAGAACACCTCCAGTGTGGAAGCAGGCCATTTGGCCCAACACATCCACACCAACCCTCTAAACAGCATCTCACTCAGACCCATCCGCCTACTCTATCCCTGTAACCCTACAGTTCAGATGTCTAACGCAGCTAACCTACATATCCCTGAACACTGTGGGTAATTTAACATGGACAATCCACCTAACTTGCACATCTTTGGACTACAGATAAGTCAACCTATAGATATGATATGGAAGTAAAGATTCTTTGGATTTTCACTAACTGTAAGGTGATGATGTTGGGGAGTAGATGGGATTTTGTTTTGCCATGAGTTTGAAATCCTTTAACCTGTATTATATGTAGATAACTTGGTATGCTTATTTTTATTTTCTTTACTTAACATTATGAATTTCTGTTTTAATGTTAAAACCAACTCTTCTACCTGGTGCGCTTGTACTTCAAAGAAAGACCAGCACATTTATTTTTTAAAACAGAATGATCTATCAAGTCAGATTTAGTTCTGGCATCTGACTTCTCCAGACATAACATCAGCTGGAGTTATAACGTCTACAAAGTCTGTGGTTGATATTAAGCAGCATGTTCAGCTGTTAGATGTTAAAAGAAGGTATTAGCTAAAGAGTTGAACTTCAAAATGGCAATGTTGGTGTCAGATCAGCATTTAACAGTCATGTATACCTTGCATAACTCCAACAGATGTTCACTTGCAAAATAACATTTAGCATACCTAGCATCTGTGAATGTATTTTGGATGCAAGATACTAACTGCAATTGCCAAAAATTGCACAGCCTAATTTCCTAAAAGTCTACACTTTCAAAACAAAATGGTTAACAAAAACAGGGGATGATGTCCCCAGGTCGGCGCAACATCGAGGGCCGAAGGGCCTGTTCTGCGTTGTATTGTTCTATGTTCCATGGCAAGATACTGCATGATCGATGTTGCAATATTCAAACAGCAAACTTCGGGAATAAAGGACTGAAATATTTCAATGGATCACGATCCTGGTGTCAATGTCAATTCTAGGTTGTGGCTGGATATTTTCTTTTACACTTTTTCTGGGATGTGAATGTTATTGGCGAAGCCGCCATTTGTTGTCAGTCCCTAATTGCTAATAAACTGAATGCCTTGTTAAATCATTTCAGAGGGAAGTTCAAAGTCAATCAGTTCACTGTGGATCTGGAGTCACTTATAGATCAGACCAGGTGAGGATGGTAGATGTCCTTCTTTCACGTTAATGAACTTGAGGGCTTTGACAATAATCAACGCTCTATGTTGCTTGTCATAGCCACTGTTACCGAGATGAGCTGTCATTTGTATCCAGTTAATCTAATTGAAATCCCACCAGCTTTCAAGGTGGGACTTGAATTCATGTCCCCAGAAAAGTAGCTGAAATGAATCATGGAATCTCTGTAGTGCAGAAAGAGGCCATTCAGCCCATCAAATCTGTACCAACCCTCTGAAAACCATTCTACCCTGTCCCCACAGCCTGACATTTATGATGACAAACCCGTACATCTTTGGTGTGAACCCAGAGGAAACCCACATAGACACAGAGAGAATGGGCAAACTCTGCGCAGAGAGTTGCCCGAGGCTGGAATCAAACCCAGGTCCCTGGTGCTGTGAGCCACCATGCTACTCATTGAGCATTGACATTACCACCATTTACACCATCACCTTCCTGGAAGCGGCCAATTATAAGAAGATGGCAGCTGAGTGCCAATGTCAGGAAGTCTTTTCAGCGTTGTCTGTGGGTCGAATGCCGGCCGCACTCACAGTGTGGGTGTTGGTAAGTTGCCATCAACATGGCACTGAGGAGATGTCCTTAGCGGGATGTCAGCAAGGCTACATTAGCAGAGACCTCAGCCACCCTGAAGAGATTCCAATGGCACACCTTGCCCCTCGGGGAAATGCTACGAATGACCTCTGACAAGGTTCACGGATCAGACAACCCTCCCATGCTGTGAAGCTGGCTCCGTTGCAATTACTGGCCCTCCCCAAGAGAGCAGGAGAGCAACAGTTGCCGGCGATGTCACCACAGATTGTGGGAAGAGTGCGCGGAGGGCAAGAACATGTTGTGGGGCCGACCATGCAATTCCATGAAAAGTTTCACAGTTGCCCGGCCTCCCAAAGCACCCCTTCAGGGTGCGGCATATTCAGGTCATGTGATCTCTCAACGAAATTAATTAAAATACTGTAAAGCACCTTGCCAGGAGAGGACCATCTCTGTGTTTTTGTCCGGTAATCGATTACTTACTTCCACTTGTGGCACAAACGAGGCAGTGACATTTTCACTGAATTGGGGTTTTGCTGCACCACCAGCAGGGTCAATGAATTGCAGAGTCTTTATTAGAGAATATTTTTGTAAAGTGACAGAAGCCAGCAATGGGGAAGTAGAAAAGCGGAAACAGCATTTCTACTGAAGGAAACGTTCTTTTTTGAGGTAACTTGGAGCATGTAGCTTTTCTTGTAGCAGTTGCAGTGAAAGTTCAAAAGTAAAAATATGACGAGAGAGTCACGATTTGGTTAGTAGGTGGTAATGATGTCAATGTTCTAAAGTAGCCTCGCTGCCATCCTGCTGAGGGTACTTCCTTGGTGCCATGTTGCCAGCAACTCACCCAGTACCTGCACAATGGAGTTGACCCACAAGCCATGCCGAAAAGACTTTCTGATTAGCAAGAAACATCTCATCTGCATCACTAACGTAAAAAGTTCAGTGTCTCACAAGGTAACGGTGGTTGATAGTTGTACCATTTTCGGATTGCTGGGTCATTCCTGATCTTGCAAAAGGTTGGTTGTCTCTTTAAACAAGACTGCGGCCATCTTTGAATAGGCCAACAGCAGCCCACAGAGATGGTGGAAACTTTTGTCAATTAAGACGATATCATTCACCTCACTAAAGCACCAGCCCACCACAACAAATTCACCGATCTACGCTTCTTGTGGAGACTTTCACTCCAAACTAACCTCTCTCGCGTGACCTAGAAAAGAAGCAGACAATATTGATCCTTTAACCCTGTACAGGAAGATGGAGCAGAGAGTTAAAAAAAAACCCTCCCTCCGATCAATCTGCAACATACTCGAGGAATTAGAGGACAGCACAAGTTAATCAACACAGGTAGAGGTTTACCTTTTCAGTGGCTTGGAGACTGTGGCCATAACAAAAGTTTCCTTTGAATGATTAATGTGACAACCAGTGTTAGTGAAGTCAGTGTCACTTTAGTCAAGATCCCCATTAAAACAAAAAAACAATGCTGCCATTTTACAAAACTTTGCAAGTAAGGCTGGTTAACGTAACTTTACTCTTACCTATTTTGTCTTTTTCGTGATGTTGACGTCTCTTAGCTTACAACATTGAATGGCCCTGAAGACTTTCAGGTCTGTGATTGTCACCTGATCACTGGAATAATGACCTCCCCTGGAGCGTAAGGACAGAGATGGCAAGGCTGGAAAGGGAAAAAGTGATAAATGTGAGTTAACCGCTCTTCCAACCCTATGGGTTTACAAACAACAAATTAGCCATTCAGAAAATCGTTTGCCAGTTGCCGTGACAACCCTGCAGTTTCGAATGTATTTTTTATATTTTACAGCCTGTTTCACTTGGGCAGCCTGTACATTTGTGGGGAGATGATAAAATGTACAAACCACTTAGTGGCGCCAATGGATATGAGGCATAGAGAAGATTCGAAACCTAAGACACCAGTGGATTTTCACTGTGACTTCTTTTCTAAACCAAGCTGAACATGCCACGCCAATTTAACCAATGAAGTGGCACTTTGCGTGTGACCTTATTGCTAATCTGATTGCTGCATCTGGTCTTGCAAGAGAAAAAAAAACCTGATACTTCTTCCTGGAATACGGGCAGCGGTTTTTACCCACAGTCTCCCAAGCTGTTTCCTTCATCGAGCTGCTCGGTATGTTACTGTGAGATAAGGTTGTGCAAAAAAAAGGAACGGACACAACCCTTATCTGCCTCCTATCTCTTCATGCACACACAATGCATACACCCCAAAGAACAGGTGCAGACATACTAACACATTGCTATTAATATGTGGAAGTCATATAAGAACATTGTGAGTTAATCTCTCTCTCTTACACACCCACACGTTTGATTGTACACATTGATCAGAAAGAAGTGATCTGTTTGAACATCTTCTGAACCACACAATATTCCAATGCTCTCATGTCATACTGTAGCCTGGCTCAACGGTTAGCGCTCTGGACTGAGTCAGACATTTGTAGGTTGAATGATCCATGTCAGTATCTCATGAGCAGAAGCGTGTAGTGTTACACTTCCTGTACTGTAATAAGGTGGGATGAAATAACTGCAAAGAGGCTGGTATCCAGTCACCAAGTCACCCTTTATTTAGATGAGCACTGTACATGAGCTCTAACCAGCCTCAAAGCCAGTTGCTACACTGAGGAGTCCTTTTGAAACTTCTCTTTATATCTGGCAGCCAGGGCTCCCTGATTGGTCCAGGTTAATAACCCCAATCAAGGATCTCACAGTCAATGAGATTCAAATGACCTTCATTCCAATCACTACCCAGGAGTACTGAACAGTAGGTGGTGCTATATTTTGTATGAGGCATCAAAGCAAGGCCCAATCTGTCCTCTTGGATGGATGGAAAATATTCCAGGGCATTATGGGACAGGAAGAGACCATTTACCCCTCAGACTCCCTCCTGCCATTTGATGAGATTATGGCAGTTCTGCCACCTCACTCTATACCTGCTTTCGCTGTGTGTCCTTTAATACCTTTGGTTAATGACAAGCTATCATCCCATTAGCAATTGTAGATTCAAGAAAGGCAGAAAGCTCCAAGCTTCGACCAGCCTCTGCGTTGAAGTGTTTCCTGAATCACTTATCCCCACGCTTTCCAATAAGCAAATTAGTTTAAAAGTATTCATCCCTGAACACCTTGAAAACATTAATCAAATTCAACACCTAAACCCCTGTCCCCTTCCCCTCATCCCACCCCCATCACCTTACAACTCTTCCAAATTCTGAGGATTACAACCTAAATTTATACAACTGTTTCTTGTGAATTAACTCCTGATGCCCCAGAATAATTGTAGCAAGCATACATTAAGGGTCTTGTGGCACAATAGTAGTGTCCCTACCTTTCAGCTAGAAAATCCAGATTCAAGTCCAAACTACTTTGGAGATGTGTCACAGCTATGTCTAAGCAGGTTGATAAGGAATAAATACATTACACCTACAACCAATATTGCCTGCAACATGGAATATCTACTCACCAGCAATGGGGACATGATAGCTTAGTGGTAATTTCATGAGTGAGTAATCCAGAGGCCCAGAAAGTTGGTGGAATTTCAACTTGAAATCAGTTAATAGCTCTGGAATGCAAAGCTAGTCTCACAGCTCTTGCGGCACAATAGTAGTGTCCCAATCTTGGAGACAGGAAACGTGGGTTCAAGTCCCACCTGCTCCAGAAGTGTGCAACATCATTTTGAACAGGTTGATTAGAATCATAGAATCCCTATAAACAGCGGAAGCAGGACATTTGGCCCATCGAGTCCACACTAACCCTCTGAAGACCATCCCAACCTCTACCCTCTCCCTGTAACCCCGCATTCACCGTGGCTAACCCACCTAGCCTGCACATTCCTCAACACTACGGGCAATTTAGCCTGGTCAATTGACCTAACCTGCACATCTTTAGACTGTGGGAGGAAACCGGAGCGCCCGGAGGAAACTCACACAGACATGGGGAGAACATGCAGACTCCACACATACAGTCATCTGAGGATGGAATTGAATTCAGGTTCTTGGCACTGTGAGGCAGCGGTGCTAACCACTGAGCCACCAGAAAATATCCAGTAATGCTGGTCTCATGGATGGTGACTGAGTTATCATTCATTGCTGCGCTTTGCCAATGTCTTTTAAGAAAGGAAATCTACCATCCTTACTTAATCTGGCTACACCTGACTCCAGATCCACCGCAATAGAGTTGCCTCTTAACTGACTGAGACATCCATTCAGCTCAGGAGTGGTGGCCCATTGGTGTTATCACTAGGCTACACCTGGGAAGTTTCTGGAGACCAGGATTTGAATCCTGCTGTGGCAGATGGCGCAATCTGTTGACTGTCAGGAAAACCCATCCAGTTCACTAATGTCTTTTTCGGGAGGGAAACTGCTGTCATTTGTTGGTATGGTCTTCATGTGACTCTGGACCCTCTGGGCAATAAATGCTGACCAGAGACTGATGGTGAATGAATGAAAGACATTGATGGATGGACATCAAATGTTGGTTTTGGCTGTGATGCCCACATCCTATGCAAGAACAATATTAAATAGAAATCAGAAGTAAAGTCAATATTTATTGTCCATTCATAGTCCTAAAAATGTATGAAATGTATCAATTATTTATTGTCAGCATTCCCTCCATCATTGTTACAGGCCAAAACTCACCTTGGCCTCAGTTGAGGACAGAACAGTATTGTCCTAGAGGTCCTGAAAAGAAAAGCATAACGCCCTCCTAGATCAGTGATTCTCAAGCTGGGGTAGATAGAACTTCCATGTGGTGAAGGATTGGATGGAGGCGTGGGGAGTGGGTTGGGGAAGTGGGTGAGGGATTTTGTACGAAATATTTAAGCAGCAAATGAATGAACAATAGATCCCATGTGAGCCAGACGGTTAGAGTGTTGTTTGGCCATCACACGTGTGGAGCAGGGTTGGTTAGCTGTCACACTAAGGACGGGAACACTGACAGAGATGAACACAGGATCATCAGAAAAACCTGTTGGTAACAAAGTGGACATCAGCAATATTCAGGTTTGTTCTAGAGAGGCGGTTTTAAAAATATTTACATAATCATAAAATCATGAGGGGTCGAGAAAATGTGAATGGCAGGTGTCTTTTTCCTGAGGTGGGGGATTTCAAGACTGGGAGGCATA
Source organism: Ginglymostoma cirratum (assembly GCA_024137785.1). Classification (NCBI taxonomy): domain Eukaryota; kingdom Metazoa; phylum Chordata; class Chondrichthyes; order Orectolobiformes; family Ginglymostomatidae; genus Ginglymostoma; species Ginglymostoma cirratum. The sequence continues at coordinate 2,552,298 of JAHRHZ010000288.1, forward strand.
TTTTTAAGGTGAGAGCAGAAAGATTTATAAAGGACATGAGAGGCAACAGTTGTTACACAGAGAGCAGTTCATGTGTGGAATGAACTTCCAGAGGAAGTGGTGCATACAGTTACAACATTTAAAAGACATTTAGATCAGTACATGAATAAAAAAAAACATTTGGAGGGATATGGGCCAAGCGCAGGCAGGTGGGACTAGTTTAGTTTGGGAACATGGTCAGTGTGGACCAGTTGGGCCGAAGGGTCTGTTTCTGGGCTGTATGAATCTATGATTCTATGACTTTGCTACGTATTATGCAGTGTAAATCTGACACACACATGTAATTGATATCTATTGGCTTACAATTATTAGTAAAACATTCCTTACATTCAGCATTCCCATATTCACTCATACAAAGTTACGTCATTGCATCGATTGCCATTTCCCTCATTGCGATATGCACGTCACCTCGAGCAAATTACTCGAGGGAGTGAAGGTAACCTACAGAGTAACTGGGAAACTATTCAATCAATGCTGCCTTCAACCCAAAGCCCACGCCACACCAACCTCAGTCAGATAGAGCTCCAGTATGTCGATGATACTTGTGGAGGTGCTCACTGGGCAACTGAGCTCTGGATAGATCAATGGTAGAGGGAGGGTTAAGTCACCACACCTCCAAAAATATGTCAAACCCAGAGGTGACTATCCCGAGCTCCTATCCTAGCCTGTCCAGTCATGTAATGTGAGCCAAGCTGGGATTCCATGGAGCTCCCTTACATAGGAATCCTATTAAGGAGGCAGAATTAGCCTGTCTTTCACACAGCTGATGCAAAAGGTCATGTTAAAATAGAGTTATTGACCGTGGGTTTTATAACTGTTCCTGTAAGCATGTGCTAAACAGTCATTCCAAGCTTCCTTCAATGAGTCAGTTGGCAAGTGCAATATTCAGTTTAAAATTTGACAATGAGAAAAGGACCGGATTTGTAACTGAGTCAATCTCAGTCCACTTCAGTCTCCACATTCAGCTCATTGAGAAATATGTGTTTGGCAATTTGTAAAAATAAATCATTTTCCAAACACAAAACACCCTTGTCAAATGAATATATTGTCATGAGGCTGACAGTAAACTCCTTGCTCACATCATGTGTTTCTTTTTCCTACAAAGCAAATTTTTGTGACTCTGCTTCTGGAATGGAAGCTCATTGGACCAGGAGCGGAAGTTATGTTTTTCTCATCTTCACTCTGACTCACCCAACCATCCAACTCCAGCAACATTAACTTGTTGATTTATGGCCCAGATATCAGTCAGTAACAGAATAACAGCATGTTGCCAATATCAAAGAAAAGAAGACTTTCATTTATTCAGCCCAAGTTGCGACCACAGAGAGTCTCAAAGCTAATGAAGTACTTCTGAAGTGAAGTCAATGCAATATGAGAGTTACACCAGCCATGTTATATAAAGGAAGATCCCTCAATCAACAATTTGATCCTGAGTAGATAATAATCGCTGCTTTCAAAGCAGTGAAAGCCTCGGGAAAGAGAATCTCATCTGATTGGTTGATTTCACAGATTGGTGCTGGGTGGGATTGCCAGGGGACTGTTGTGCAGCCTTTAATGGGTACTGAATGACTGATGGCAATTTCAGGATCCCATCATTAATCTGACCTTGAGTTACATTGTAAAGATGTGGCTAGTTTTTGACAGCTAATTGCAGCAAACACTTGATAGGTTGCTGCAAAGAATTCTATAAAATTCCGGGCAAATGTCTTTTCCATCAATTGTTTCATTTATGTAGCACCTTTGACAACCTCAGGAAGTGCCTCAAACTGTTTTAGAGTCAAGGTAGTACTTTTAAATTCCGGTCACACTTGTCGGGAAATATGGCAACTATGTGGCAAGGGGAGGTGATAGCCGAGTGGCATTATTGCTGGATTTTAATTCGGAAACCCAGGTAATGTTCTGGGGGCCCAGGTTTGAATCCCACCATGTGAGGTGGTTTAATTTGAATTCAATTTTAAAACATCTGGTATTACAAATCAAACAATGACCGTGAATCCATTATAGATTGTCCAGGAAACCTCATCTGGTTCACTAACGTCCTTTAGGGAAAGAAACTGCCATCCTTACCTGGTCTGGCCTACATGTGACTCCAGACCCACAGCAATGTGGTTGACTCTTAACAATCAGTGATGGTCATAAGTGCTGGCCTAGCCAGTGATGCCCTCATCCGGTGAATGAATAAAAGAAAAGTGACGTGTTTGGTGATGTTAATTGCTTGATAAATATTGGGCTAACCCACCAGGGACCACTCTACAGATCTTTTGCAAGAAGTGGCTTATTCATTCACGAGGTATTGACATCATTGGCTGGGCGGCATTTCTTGCCCATCCCTAAATGGCCCTTGAACTGATTGACTTACAGGAGGGCAGTTAAAAGTCAACTGCATTGCTATGGGTCGGAACTCATGTATAGGTCAGACCAGATAAGGGCAGCAGATTTCCTTCCTTAAAGGACATTAATGATCCAGATGGATTTTTACAACAATTGGGTCTCCATTCGAAGAACTTTTTAATTCCTTGAATTCAAATGTCACTATTTACCACAGTAAGACTCAAACCTGTGTCTGAAAAATATTAGCTTGGGGTTCATGGATTGTATTTCCACTGAGCCACTATTATGGTACTTTGTATGGCAACCTGAATAGATAGATTGAGGTATAGCTTGATATTCCATCTGAAAGGCAGAAAAATCTCTTTTCACGAGCACTGAAGTAGCAGTCTCATCTTCCAGAAGAGAACTTGAACTCACAGCCTTTATAAATCATTCCAAGAGGGCTATCCCTAAGCCCCAGCTCCTACAGTTCAATAAGATTATTTCTGCAGTAATCTTCCCTGGCAGAGATCCCTAACTTAAAGGTTAATGATAATGTTTGTACAGGTTTCTTCTTATAGGTTAAATATAGTTTGTGTTACAATGTTTTACTCCGATCTGATTGGTCAATATTAGGCACAGGTAAGATTTTACAGACTGCAGCAACAAACCTATGAATTTATAATACACTAGGAAATGAAGTGCAAAATACTCGATCAATACTTAAGAATCTAACATTAAATATTTATACATTTAATCAGAGTAATACAATAATCATGTGGAACTTAATTTTTAGTATTAAGGGAAAATGTGACTGGCTGTCAAATTTTCACATTTTAAACTCATCAGGACAGAATCACAAGGTTACCAAATCTCAAAGGGAAAAGTACATTATATTGCATGAAAAGAGTTGATTTACAAGTATGGTTTGACAGGTGAAGTCATTTCCATTGAGAAGGAATGAGAGAACAGTTAACTGTCAAGCTTTTGTTTAAATTTAAACCAGGCAGGTCGACTTACATTGGTGAAATGCATGGGCAATGCACCAGAGAATGGTTGTCACCCATACCTTTGCTTAGTTGAAAAGTTGCAGTGCATGCATATGCTTTTTCTGCTTACAAACGACAGAGCCTACCTGTGAACACAGGTAGCTTCCAGCATGTGTAAGTGAATCACTTTGTGACCCCAACTGAAAATCTTAAATTGTTCGTCGGTGTAACTCTAAGCATATAATCAGGACTGCAAATCAAAGTGATTGAAGGGGTCATTAACAGTGGCACTTGCAAAAGCAGAAGCTGCTCAATTTGAGTTCCACTAGGTCCACTCAGTTTCTGACTTCATTACAACCATGATTCAATAATAGACAAAAACTGAACTTCAGAGGGAGGTGACAAAGAAAGCCCTCGATATTGAGGCCACATTTGCTGGAGTGTGAGATCAAGGAAATCTAGCCAAACTGGAGTCAATAGGGAAAGGGGAAAAACTTTTTGCTGGTTGGGTCAATCACTAGGTTGTTAAACCAGAGATACAGGTAATGTTCTGGGAATCACAGACTCAAATCCTGCCATGGCAGATGATGAAATTTGAACCCAGTTTAAAAAAACTGGAATTATAATTCTGTTGATTATTATAAAACCATTGTCAATTGTTGGAGACAAACCTACTAATGCCCTTTAGGAAAGGAAACTGGCCTACTTGTGTCTCCAGACCCATAGCAACATGGGCAACTCTTAACTGCCATTTGGGCAATTCAGAATGGCCAAAAAAAATTTGCTGAGGAACAATGCCCACATTCAATGTACAAATCAAAAGGAAGTCATATGCGGCACAGGGGAAGATGGTTGTGGTTTTTGGAGGCTGATCGACTCAGTCCAGGCTATCACTGCAATAATTCCTTAGGTGTGTGTCCTAATGTTATGCCCCAGACCAGACCCCCTCAAAATATATTGAGGTAGCTTAGATCCTACCTTTTTCCTATTTTAAAGGTAAATGTGAAGTGCTGTGTCCCAGATGCAATTTGATTAGTAAAACTGCTTGATGTTAAGCAAAACACAATTTGTTTAAACACTATGGTTAAAATACAACAAAAGAAAGGGGAACTTGGAATAATTTAACTCTATTGGAAAACTTAACAGTATAATAGATTATTTCACTACTAAACAACAAGCATCCTAATATTGTGACATCCTATAAACACACCCATGGCAAAAAGGCAATTTCAGAAAACAGAATTGTCTCACATGCAGTTCTCCAATCCAGGAGGAAAGAACATCAAAAACAATTTGGAGAGACAGACAGACAGAGAGAGACACAGAGACACAGAACAAACTTGTGCTTAGACCTCAGCAACAACTGATGCAAACTACCTATAAATCGTGGCTCTGTCAGAGCGCAATCACACCCATTCAGGCTCCACCTCTTGAAAAAAAACCCAAGGCCTCTGAAAGAACTGGACAGGGGCTAGTATCCAGTCTCCAAAGTCACCCTTTATTTACATGGGCTGTGACCAGCCAGCTCAAAGCCAATTCCTTCTACTGAGAAAATGTTCTGAATCTCCTGTTTATATCTGTCAGCTAGGGCTCCCTGATTGGCCCAGGTTAAAAACCTCTATCAAGAATATCATAGTCAATGAGATCCACCTGGCTTGGTTCCATCACAAGCTGTTTATCTTCTCATAGACTGCTCAGTACCTGGCCCCAGTCGCTCTCTAAAATAAATCTTAAAGCCACAGTATTGTCTCACTGAGCACATCTTCAGCTGCTTCATCAATGATCTTCCTTCAATCATAAGCTCAGAATTAGGGATGCTTTCACAATGTTTAATACTGTTTGTGACTTCTCAGATACTGAAGCAGATTGTGTTCATATGCAGCAAGACCAGAACAACATCAAGGCTTGGGACGATAAGTGGTCAGTAGCATTTTGTGCCAAACAAGTGCCAGTTAGTGACCATTTCCAACAAAAGAGGGGAGGCAATGACCTAATGGTATTATTGCTAGAGTATTAATCTAGAAACTCAGCTGATGCTCTGCGAACCAGGGTTCAAATCCCGCCATGACAGACAGTGGAATTTAAATTCAATAAAACAAATCTGGAATTAAGAGTCTAATGATGACCATGAAACCATTGTGGATTATCAGGGAAAACCCAACTGATTCACTAATGTCCTTTAGGGAAGGGAATATGCCATCCTTACCTGGTCTGGCCCACATGTGACTCCAAAGCCACGGCAATGTTGTTGACAATTAACTGCCCACTGGGTAATTAGGGATGGGCAATAAGTACTGGCTCAGCCCAAGCCACACACTTCCCATGAATGAATGAAAAAAACAAGATAGTGTAACTAAAACTGTTTGACATTACCATCACTGAACACTGAAAACATCCTGAGGATTATTACCGATCAGTCAATGAACTGGACAAATGAACTGAATTCCAGAAGTGACTGTCCTTGATGTTAAGGCCAAGTTGCAGCCGTATAAATATTATGGTTACAAAAGCAGATCACAGGCTGAGGATCCTGAGTGAGTAATATACCTGCTGTTCACCACCTGAGTGGTAGAAGTCAGAGATATGATGAAATATTCGCAGCTTGCTTTGATGTGTGCAGCTCCTTTGATGAATGTAACGCTCAAGAAACTTGGAACCATCCAGGATGAAGCAGCCTACTTGACTGGCATCCCTTGTACCATCTTCAACATTCACTCTGTTCAACAACAACGCCTTGAGAGATGAAAAGGCGTGGGGCTGGATGAACACAGCAGGTCAAGCAGCATCATAGGAGCAGGAAAACTTGACGTTTCGGGCCTAGACCGTTCATCAGAAATGGGGGAGGGGAAGAGGGTTCTGAAATAAATAGGTAGAGAGGGGGAGGCGGATAGAGGATGGATAGAGGAGAGGATAGGTGGAGAGGAGGCAGACAAGTCGAAGAGGCGGGGATGGAGCCAGTAAAGGTAAGTGTAGGTCGGGAGGTAGGGAGGAGATAGGTCAGTCCAGGGAGGACGGACAGGTCAAGGGGGTGTGTTGAGGTTAGTAGATAGGAGATGGGGGTGGGGCTTGAGGTAGGAGGAGGGGATAGGTGAGAGGAAAAACAGGTTAGGGAGGTGGAGATGAGCTGGGCTGGTTTTGGGATGCGGTTGGGGGAGGGGAGATTTTGAAGCTTGTGAAAGCCACATTGATACCATTGGGCTGCAGGGTTCCCAGGCTGAATATGATTTGCTGTTCCTGCAGCCTTCGGGTGGCATCACTGTGGCATTGTAGGAGGCCCAGGATGGACATGTCGTCTGAGGAGTGGGATGGGGGAGTTGAAATGGTTTGCGACTGGGAGGTGCAGTTGTTTGTTGCGAACTGAGCGCAAGTGTTCTGCAAAGCGGTCCCCAAGCCGCCGCTTGGTTTCCCCGATGTAGAGGAAGCCACAACGGGTACAGCGGATGCAGTATATCACATTGGCAGATGTGCAGGTGAACATCTGCCTGATGTGGAATGTCTTCTTGGGGCCTGGGATTGGGGTGAGGGAGGAGGTGTGCGGGCAGGTGTAGCACTTCCTGCGGTTGCAGGGAAAAGTGCCGGGTGTGGTGGGGCTGGAGGGGAGTGTGGAGCGGACAAGGGAGTCGCGGAGGGAGTGGTCCCTCTGGAAGGCAGATAAGGGTGGGGAGGGAAAAATGTCTTTGGTGGTGGGGTCTGATTGCAGATGGCGGAAGTGTCGGAGGATGATGCGTTGGATCCAGAGGTTGGTGAGGTGATACGTGATGATGAGGGGGATTCTTTTTTGGTTATTATTGCGGGGACGGGGCGTGAGGGATGTGTTACGGGAAATGCGGGAGACATGGTTGAGGGCGTTCTCGACCACCGTAGGGGGGAAGTTGCAGTCCTTGAAGAATGAGGACATCTGAGATGTACGGGAGTGGAATGTCTAATCCTGGGAGCAGATGCGGTGGAGGCGAAGGAATTGGGAATAGGGGATGGCATTTTTGCAGGAAGGTGGGTGGGAGGAGGTGTATTCCAGGTAGCTGTGGGAGTCAGTGGGCTTGAAATGGACATCGGGTTCTAGGTGGTTACCCGAGATAGAGACAGAGAGGTCCAGGAAGGAGACAGAAGTGTTGGAGATGGTCCAGGTGAACCTCAGGTTGGGGTGGAAGGTGTTGGTGAAGTGGATGAACTGTTCGAGCTCCTCGTGGGAGCACGAGGCACCGCCGATGCAGTCATCAATGTAACGTAGGAAGAGGTGGGGTTTAGGGCCAGTGTAGGTACGGAAAAGGGATTGTTCCACGTAACCTACAAAGAGGCAGGCATAGCTTGGGCCCATGCGGGTACCCATGTCCACCCCCTTTGTCTGTAGGAAGTGGGAGGAATTGAAAGAGAAGTTGTTGAGGGTGAGGACGAGTTCGGCTAAGCGGATGAGGGTGTCGGTGGAGGGGGATTGGTCAGTTCTGCGAGACAGGAAGAAGCGGAGGGCCTTTAGGCCATCTGCATGGGGAATACAGGTGTATAGGGACTGGACGTCCATAGTAAAAATGAGGTGTTGAGGACTGGGGAATTGGACGTTCTGGAGGAGGTGGAGGGCGTGGGTGGTGTCACGGACGTAGGTAGGGAGTTCCTGGACCAAGGGGGTGAAAATGGAGTCTAGGTAGGTGGAGATGAGTTCGGTGGGGCAGGAGCAGGTGGAGACAATGGGTCGACCAGGGCATTCAGGTTTGTGGATTTTGGGAAGGAGATAGAAGCGGGCGGTGCGGGGTTGGGGAACGATGAGGTTGGAGGCGGTGGGTGGGAGGTCACCTGAGGTGATGAGGTTGTGGATTGTTTGGGAGATGATGGTTTGGTGCTCGGGGGTGGGGTCATGATTCAGGGGCCCTTGAGAGATGAAGTCGGAAATGAAAGAATTGGGTGGTGAAATGTGAAAGCTCAATCTCGACAGGAAGTGATCGGAAGAAAGGATCTCTGAGGTTTAGGGGAGCTCTTTATTACCAGACTGAGCCTGAAACTCTTGGCCAACTGCGACCTACAGTGTCTTCCATTTTCTAGTGTATGATAAATGCACACCAGAATGGAAAATACTGCAACCACACCCATTGTGGGCAGAGTTTTGTTTTTTCCCATCTGAACTTGTGGTCTTTGAACCCTGTGAGACATTTAAGGGGCAATTACATTAATCAGACATTAAAACAATACATATTGCAGTCATCTGTAATCATAGAACCCTGAATGAGAAATGTCTGCAGTGTCCCACTGAGCAGTATTCAAATCCTGGTCACAAGCAAGCTGTAATGACCATTTTACAGGTTACAGGTCATTACAGATTATGAGGCAGAAGTAATCGCAGGCAACCTTAAAAGTAGAACCTGTGCTTCCCAATTTACAAAGACAATCCAAAATCTCATAGGCTGCACAAGGGCATCGGAGCTGATTTGCACTGACCTTGACCTGTAAGTATTTATCAACGTGTTCCAATATGCAATGCTGCCTTATGTGGCTGATGTAGGATTCGGAAGACAAGGAATCATTAATTTTATTGCCCTTACAATCTTCTACAAAATTTACATAACATGGCCTGTGCTGAATTTATGGAAATATGGCCCTCATATTAATGGTCCAGTGGAGACTTTCCCTGGGCCTCCATATCAGAACCTTCCATGTCCCACCGTTTGGAGAATTATGCCAGATTATCTTATGTGAGTGATACGAGGGCTAACTGATGTCACAACTAGATATGTGCTACAAATTAAGCTCCACTATTTCTAGAGTTATCACAGAAGTTAAAGTTTATTTTTAACAAGAAAATAAAAGCTCCCAAAGTACCTGATGTTCAGATCTAGTTAACAGAAACTGTACTCAGCAAGATTCGCAAATTATGACATGTAACTTGATTTTAGCCTCAAGAAAGCATGTAAAATACTTTGGTAAATACAGCAAATTAAATTTTTAAACACTTTATAAACTCTCCGTTACATACATAGTTTGACAGACATACGTTAGCAAGAAAAAAGAACACATGCAGATGCAAATTGGAATAAACAATAAACCTTTATGCACAAGGTCTGTTGGGTTGGTTCTTGCTGATCCAAAGGTTTCTTTCTGTTCTTCCTTTTTCTGAATGCTTCCCCTGATTTGCAAGATTCACAGGGGGGCAGTTTCACTAAGAAAGGTATATGACTTATCTAACTCAAAGATACAACTTGTAAGCATCGACTAAAGGAAAAAAAGTCGGTTTTCTTCAGACTTAAAGTGGCTTACTGCAAACAACTGATGGACAAGAGTTTTATTTTGGTTGCTGGTTTTTCATCTGTTCGGATGAGTATCTCACTGTCTTCATCACAGCAAAAGCTGTTCAGTTGCCTGACAACCAATCACCTCATTGTTGGCAGGCAGAAGAAGCTTTGTCATTGATCCCTAGCCCACAAACCAATCAGTCTCACTTGCAAACAATCCTTGAAGTTTAGTTCATCTATACATTGCTGGAAATCACATCTCGGCAAACAGGTTTCGCAATAATTATTGCATTCCCCACTTTCAAAATATGGTGCTTTATTTGTAAATTCCTGCGTGTCTCATTTCAGTTTTGAAAAGTGCATGAAAAGCAAGACATGATTTTATACTGCATATTTTGCTAAATAACTGTTCTGTTTCTGATATTTCCCCTTGTGGCCCATTGGAATTATGTCCAATGGATCCCGCTACAGCAAGTCTTAGCGTTGCTTTCGTTGCAATGAAATGAACGTGCAGAGAAATTGAGAAGGGGCAGATGTATCAGCAAGTCCACGACAGCAGCAATTCTAGCATCAGCTAGTTGAACTCACAGCTGGAGGGGTTACAGGAGGCCCCAAGCCAATTTTCCTGGAAGCCATTTCCTCCAGATATGCAAGGTGCATTGCTTCCCCAGACTGAAGGTATCCCAGGATACATCACACATCTACACCAACGGTTGGAAAAGGAACAGATGAGATGTGTGGCCCTCCTATCCTGATTATAGCAAGGTGACTGTTGTATGAAATTTTTGTGCAGCTTGCAAAGATCGACTGAATAGGATCACAGATCACTCAACCCGCAAAGGTGTCAAGTCTGTTTCTGATGCGATTTTGCCAGCTCACGCCACTTCACCTTGTTTCCTGAAAAGGAAGTCTGTGCTACAACACGGGCTATAGGCTTTATCAACATAGGTAGATCCAACAAGGTGGAGGACATGCTAAACAATGCATTGAGAAGGCCATATTATAATGTAGCTGACTATATGACTAGAAAAGGATTATTGACAGAAATGTGGCTCAAGCCAGAACAGGGCAGTGTATTCAGCATTGTGGGTTATAAGATTTTTAGTAGAAACAGGGCAGGTTAAAAAAAAAGCAGGGGTTTCCGTTGTCTAGGTCAAAGATAGTATCATAGCTCTTGAACAATATACAGTTCCTGAATCAGAATCTGTACGGTTGGAGGTGAGAAACAGGAAACAAATGATGACCTTGTTGGGATTTTATTGTCGACCTAAAAATGGTGGGGAGGAAGTAGAGGACAGCATTTGTAGGCAGATTTTGGAAACACACAGAACAAGTAGAATGTTGATAATTGCTGATTTCAGTTACCCTAGGGTAGGCAGGGATAAAGATAGACTGTGGGTCATAGAAGGGAAGAAATTCCCGCAATATGTGCAGAAGAACTTTCTGGGACATTGCATTTCCAGTCCTACCAGGGAGGAAACTGTGCTGGATCTGTTTCTAGGAGTGAGGTGGGCCAAATGGAGAAGTCAGAGTGGGGGAGCATTGGGAAATAGTGATCATAGTATAAGGTTGAATATTAAGTTGGAAATCGATTAAGATCTGAGACCAGAAAAGGGTAGATTTTAGGGGTCAAAAAGTTGAACTGGATCAGGTTTTTTGGGATACATTGTGGTTGATAAAACAGTGGATGAGAAATGGGAGACTTTCAAAGCAAGAAGGCTAGGTTGTGAGCTAGGTACATACCCCTGAGAAATAAATACAGGGTGCCCAAAGCTGGAGTATGCTGGATGACTAAGGATTTTGATGAGAAAAGAAGGAATTAGAAAGGAAGTATATGGCACCTACTGAAATAGCAATAGAAATCTGGAAGAGTATCACAAATGCAGGAAAAATGCTAAGGTTGGAATAGGAAGACTAAGAGAAAGCATGAGGAAAGGATGGCAGGTTGCACTGAAACAAATTGTAAGATTTTCTTCAAACATATTAATAGTAAAGATTAGTGAAGGATAGACTGGGGCTCAAATGAACGAGCAGATTAAGCTGCTCACTGAAGCAAAGGGTGTGGCAGAGGTACTGAAGATATACTTTGCTTCTGTCTTCACTAAATTAGAAAATGGTGACTATGGTCCAGTTGAAAATGTAGGCATTAAGCAACTGAGCAGATAAAGAAGAGATGCAAAAAAGGCTAGCATCACTCCATGTAGAGGCATTGCCAGGCCTCGATGGGATGCATCCTACATTGCTGAGAGAGGTAACGGAGCAAATCGCAGGGCCATTTACAGAAATTTTTCAGGCCTCACTGAACATGGGATTAGTCTTGAGGATTGTGAATGTGATGCAATTGTTTAAGAAAGGGGCAAAGGATAACCCTGCCAGCTTGACATCAATATTGGGAAAACTCATGGAGGCCATAATATGGGATAAGATAAATAGACACTTAAAGAAAAAGGAGTTAATACTAGACAGTCAACATGACTTTGTCAAGGTCAAGTCATTTCTTACGAATTTAATTGAGTTCTTTGATGTGGTGACACTGACAGTGGATGAAGGCAGTGGTGTAGATATTGTATGTATGAACTTTCAGAAATCATTCGATATGGTGCTACATAGCAGGTTGCCTAGCAAATTAGAAATATTTGAGATTCATGGGTGCTTGGCAGCATGGATTAGAAGTTGGCTAAAAGATAGGGTAGGTGTAAATGGACATTTCTCAGATTGGAGATGAGTTGAAATTGGTGATCCTTGTTTGTATGTATATATGCGAAATATTATATACATATATAAGTGATTTGGAGATGGGTATAGAGGGAAAAATCTCTAAATTTGCAGATAATATTAAGCTAGGGAGAATATTGAACAGTGAAGCTGATGCTGGGCAACCTCAGGGGAATTTCAGTGCAGAGAAATGTGAGGTAATGCATTTTGGTTGAAGAAACATGGGAAGTGGCTCAATGGAAAAGAATTGAGGGAGTACAGGAACAGAGGGACCTTGCAGTTCAAGTGTATAATTCTTTGATGGCGGCCAGGCAAGTTGAAACAGTTGTTAAGAAGGCTTAGAGCATCCTTAGGTTTATAAACAGAGGTGTAAAGTATAAAAGCAAGGAAGTGATGCTACACCTCTATAAATCAATGGTTAGACCACATTTGAAGTATTGTGTTCAGTTTTGGGCACTTTATTTGAGTAAGGATATTAAAGCCCTGGAGAGAATGCAAAGGAGATTTGGTAGAGTGATACCAGGAATGAGGGATTTTAGATGCAAAGAAAAATGAGAGAGAGTGGGCTTATTCTCCTTGAAGCAGAGAAGATTAAGAATCACAGAATCCCTACACTATGGAAGCAGGCCTTTCAGCCCAGCAAGCCTACACCAACCCTCCAAAGAGCATCCATTCAAGTCCCATCCCCCACCCTATCCTTGTAACCCTACACTCCCCTGGACACTATGGGCAATTTAGCGTGGCCAATCCACACAACTTGTGCATCTTTGGATTGCGGGAGGAAACCGAAGCACCCAGAGGGGACCTACGCAGACACGGGGAGAATGTGCAAACTCCGCTCAGACAGTTGTCTGAGGTTGGAATCGAATGCCAGTCCCTGCTGCTGTGAGGTAGCAGTGCTAACCACTGAGTCACCATGCCACCCTAACAGATAAATTAAGATGTGACCTTATTGAGGTATTCAAGATTATGAACAATTTGGACAGGTTAAAGAAATATATTCTGTGTGTACTAGTCAGTATGTCAGTAACTAGGAGTCACAATTTTAAGATTGACAGCAAGAGAGCTAGGAATGAGATGGGGAGAAAGTTGCTTACACAGAAATTTCTTATGATCTGGAATGTGCTGCCTCAGAGAGTGGTTGAGCTGGATTGCATAAGAGGTTTCAGAAGAGACTGAGATATATTTGAAAGTGATGAAGCTAGAGGGTTCTAGGGATAGGGCTGAAAATTGAGACTAGCTCTTTCAGGAGTCGGTACAGACACATTGGGCCAAATGGCATCCTTCTGTACTGTAAAATTCTATGATTTTGTGTTTCTATGATTCCATTTCATCAAAATAAAAATGACATGTTATTATCAGTACCATATCTTCAAATTTTGTGCCGGAAACCCTAGAAGCTGCCACGAGAACAATACCCTTGAGAACTCTCGTGACCCTGCATCATTTCAAGGACTGGATACTTAAGATGATAAGTCCATGAAATGCAGGAGCACAAGTAGGCCATTCGGCCCATCAAGTTTGCACCACCGTTCAATGAGACCCTGACTGATCTCAACTCCACGTTCCCCACTTAACCCCATAATCCTTGGTTCCTTTGCTGATTAAAATTCTGTCTCTCTCAACTGAATAAGTTATTGACCCAGCCTCAATAGCCCTCTGTGGTAAAGAATTCCACAGATTCCTTACCTCCTGAGGGAAATAAAAACATTCCTTACCTCTGTTTTAAATGAGTGACCCCTTATTCTGCCCTGTGGTCCTAGACTCGACTTTGCCACAGCTTTCCTGTCAAGTCCCCCAAGAATCATGTATGTTTCAATAAGGTCATCATTCAGTCTTTTACACTCCAATGAGTACAGGCCTAACTGACTTAACTTTTTCTCATGAGACATACACCTGACACCTGGAATTAACCTTCTCTGGGCTACCTTGAATACCAGCATATCCTTCCCTTGATTAGGCGACCAAAGCTGTTTACTGTATTCCAGATGTGGTCTAAATAGTGCACTCTTTGGTTTTAGCAAGACATCCCTATTTTCATGCTCATTTCCCTTTGAAACAAAGGCTAGCATTCCATTCTATTCTCCCATTCTCTCTGGCGCTGTCGCATCTGTTCTGATGATGCTACTTTCTGCAGAGGGTCCTCAGAAATGTCCACCTTTTCCCTCAACTGAGGATTCCCTGACACCATTGTTGGTAGGGCACTCAGCTATGTTCGCACTTCAGCCCTCACCTCTTTTCTTCCTCCCATAACACCAATAGGGGACCTCCCCTCCCCTGTTTTCACTTTCCATTCCACAAATATTCACATCCAAATGATTATTAGACGACATTTCTGCCACCTCCAGCAGGAGGCCAGCACCAGACACATGTTCTTCTCCCCTTCCTTGTCAGCACAGACTGCTCCCCCAGGGCACACTAGTCCACTCCTCCTCCAAACCTAGCCCATCCCCCACACCCATGGCACCTTCCCCTGCAATCGCAGAACGAGCAACAGTTACCCGCTTACTTCCTCGTTCCTCACTATCCAAAGCGCCAGATACACCTTCTGGGTGAAGCAGTGATTTATCTTCAATCAAACTAGTTTACTGCTTAAAATGTGGACTCCTCTATATTGGGGAGATGAAGCGAAGACTGGGTCACTGATTTGCTGAACACCCACATTCTGTCTGCAAGAATCACCCTAAGATTCCAGTTACCAGCCACTTTAACACACCATCCTGTTCCCTGGCCAACATCCCTGTCTCAGATTTGCTGCAGTGCTCCAGCAATGCTCAGTGCAAGCTGGAAGAACAACACCTCACTTTCTGCTTGGGGCACATGTAGCCTTCAGTACTCAATATCAAGTTCAATAATTTTAGGCGCTGAGCACCTCCTTCCATGTCTTGGCCACATCTGGAGTATTCTGTCCAGTTCTGGTCGCCTCATTATAGGAAAGATGTGGAAGCATTGGAAAAGGTGCAGAGGAGATTTACCAGGATGTTGCCTGGAATGGAGAGAAGGTCCTACGAGGAAAGGTTGAGAGAGCTAGGGCTTTTTGCTTTAGAACGATGAAGAATAAAAGGTGACTTGATAGAGGTGTATAATGTGATCAGAGGTATAGATAGAGTGGACAGCCAGAGGCTTTTTCCGAGGGTGGAGGTAGCTATTACAAGGGGGGATAGTTTTAAAGTGAGGGGAGGTAGATATAGGGGAGACATCAGAGGTAGGTTTTTTACTCAGACAGTGGTAGGGATGTGGAATGCATTGCCGGAGACGATAGTGGAGTCGGCCTCATTAGGGGCATTTAAGCAGCTATTAGATAGGTATATGGATGATAGTATAAGGTTGGGGTGGAGGTTAGATAGACCTTAGGTTTAGGGTAAAAGTTCGGCACAACATTGTGAGCCAAAGGGCCTGTATTGTGCTGTGCTGTTCTATTTTCCATGTCCTTTACCCGGCCCAACACCCCTGGCTTTGTCATGACATGAGCTGCTTTCATCACAGACAACCCATTTTCACCCACTGATGGTCACTCTCATCAGTCTTTTTTCCCCACCTGGTTCACCACTATTCATCCCTTTGTTTATCTAAATGCTGTTGTCTCTCTCAGGGCTCCATCTTCACCTAACATGTGTTCCTTTCTCACTCCTCCCACTGTCTTCAGGACATATACTACCTTTTCCTAGCTCCCATCAGTTTTGAAAGAGGATCACTGGACCCAAAAAATTAACTCTGTTTCTCTTGAATGCTGCCAGACCTGTAGAGTTTCTCCAGCACACTCTGTTTTTGTGCCAGCATTGCATTTGCTTTTCCTGTTACTCGCTGAAGTTGAATGCTAGCTTTTGTCATTCAACAATGAGGACTCCCAAATCTCTCTGTGCCAGAGCTTTCTGTGTCCTTCTGCCTTTAAATAATATTTAGCTTCTCTATTCTTTCTGTCAAAATAGAAAACCTCACATATCCCCACATTAAACTCCACCTTAAAAATTTTACCCACCCATTGAAACTACTAAAATCCCATTGCAGGCTCTTTGAGTCACTCTCACTACTTGCCTTCACATTTTTATGTCATCGCAAACATGACCAAAGTTCTTTCCTCGTCCAAGTCATTTACGCACATTGTAGTTCTTGTGGTCCTAATACTGATCCTTACAAAGATGAGTACTGGGAGATGAATAACTTCGCCACGATGGCTGATGACCCTATAATGCAACCCCCTGGCTGAGACTGAGTGTAGATACAATGAAGTTGATTTTTTGACCAGGGCTATTATGGAGCAGATGATAGTTCTCCTGAAGATGAGGTTCTGTTGCTTGGATTGGTCTGGAGAGGCCATGTAGTATACCCCAGACAGCATAGCCTGAGCATGCTGTACTCTGCACAAATGGAGCAGGCAAACAGGGGATGGAAGCTGAAGAGCCTTGAGAGCAGCAGCGGTCTTCTGAAGAGGAAGATTAAGCTAGTGAAATGTCACCTTCTGCATGACAGAGTGCTGCAATAACAATAAGAAACCTGTGCAGCTTGGTTTTTAAATAGCACGATATAACTGCATAGCTGTATTTGCTATGAAAGATTCAACAGTGTGACACATATGCGCTTTTCTTTTTTGTTCTCTTTCCTGCAGTGAAGGGCACCTCCTTTATGGCAACATTTGAGCCGGTGCACAGTTTGGCTTTAATAGTGGCACGGGTGCTGAGCATCCTGGGAGACGCCAGGAGAGATGAATGATCTCGCCTCTGTTCTGATGGAATGCTCGATGAGCGAGGTGTCATAGATGTGTGGTGCAAAGTTCATGAGGAGGGTTGCAGGGAATAACATGAGAATGTCACCAGCGATCATGAAGAGAAACATCCTCCATGAAACTATTCACAATTAACGATTAGCCAACTGCCAGTTAAAGGTAGCCCTACACTCTGAATTGTGCAGGGATTTCTTGTACAGTAGAGTCAGTGCTCTGCTTGTGATGGTCAGCCAAAGAGATGTAATGTTTGACATGGTCCATCTGTCATTCTGTCACATCTGGCATCGTATCTGCCTCCAGTCCTGACCTCGAAGGGGTTAAAAATGTTACTGCTCAAACCTTCATTATTGATATTACCCCTCAAGTGCAGTCAAGAATTATAAACTGGTAGAGTCTCAAATCTAGTTGAATCTCAAAATCCAGAGTTGTCCAAACGCTGAACAGTTTTCGCGCGCCCCATTCATCAATTAAAATTATCTCATAAAAATAACTCAGCTGGCTGATTCAGCTCGACACTGCACTGATACAGAGTGGAGCTGAGTTCATTGTTCAATTCTCATGCTAGGAGCCATTCTTGGCCCTAACCAATCCAGCCAGGCCTAAACCTCCCACAGCCTAACCCAAAAACTGACCAAGGTACAAAATCTGGTACTGACCCTATCCCGGAACGACCAGCTTGGAGACACTGTAGGTGTAATATGTTACGGAATAAAATGAAAGCTCCAAACCAAGAAACATATTGTGCTGGAGAGAGATAAAAGGTACTGCAGATACTGGAGAATCCGAGATAGCAAGCATGGGGCTGGATGAACACAGCAGG